>ONZH01018080.1:0-74229 GCA_900303285.1 Rhinella marina
CACGTGTCCAGCTTTGCAACCCAGTAGTTGTATGGAGCACAGTGATCGGTCCGGACGTTGGTATGGTCAGCTAGGTACTCCCTCACCATCTTTCTGTACAGCTCCCCCCTACTCTGCCTAGACTGGGGACAGGTGACAGTGTCTTGCTGGGGTGACATAAAACTGGCAAAGGCCTTGGAGAGCGTTCCCCTGCCAGTGCTGGACAAGCTGCCTGCTCGCCTCCTCTCCCCGCTACTTGGCCCACAGAACCATGCCCTCTGCTGCTAGCGGCGTCAGTTGGGAAGGATTGTTTCAGCTTGTGCACCAGGGCCTGTTGATATTGATTCACTCTCATACTCCTTTCCTCTACAGGGATAAGAGTGCTTGTACCGTGGGTCCAGGAGAGTGAACACCCAGTAATCAGTGTTTGAAAAAAAATGCTTCTAACGCGAGGGTCACGGCATAGGCAGCCTAACATGAAGTCTGCCATGTGCGCCAGAGTCCCAACATGCAAGAATTCCCTCTCCTCACAGGCCTGACTCTCTATTTCCTCCTCCTCCTCCTCCTCCTCCTCCTCCAAGTCCTCCTCTTCAGCCCATACACGCTCAAGAGTTAAGAAGTACTGAGCACTGGTACCCTCTTCTGTCTCGCCGACATTCTCCTCCTCTTCTTCCTCATCCTCATCCCCCTCCTCCGATACGCGCTGAGAAACAGACCGGAGGGTGCTCTGGCTATCAAGCGACGTATCTTCCTCCACCGTCTCTTGTGACAAGCGCAAAGCATCTGACTTCATGCTGAGCAGTGAGTTTTTCAACAGGCAAAGCAGCGGGATGGTGAGGCTGATAATGGCGGCATCGCCGCTGACCATCTGTGTTGACTCCTCAAAGTTGCTCAACACCTGGAAGATATCAGACATCCACGTCCACTCCTCATTGTAGACTTGAGGAATCTGAGTGACCTGACTACCAGTTCTGGTGGAAGTTGACATCTGGCAGTCTACAATCGCTCTGCGCTGCTGGTAAACTCTGGATAACATGTTTAATGTCGAATTCCATCTTGTGGGCACGTCGCACAACAGTCGGTGAGCGGGTAGTTGTAGGTGGCGCTGCGCTGCCCTGAGAGTGGCTGCATCTGTGGTCGACTTGCGGAAATGCGCACAGATGCGGCGCACCTTGGTGAGCAAATCAGACAGATTGGGGTATGTTAAGTTAACCCAATGTGCCGTCAGTGAGATATAGTGTCCCTGCCTGGCAGCACTGGTCCACGTGTCCGTGGTTAGGTGGACCTTCTCAGAAACAGAGTTGGTCAGGGCACGGATGATGTTCTGTGTAACGTGCGGGTGTAGGGCTGGGACGGAACATCGGGAAAAATAGTGGCGACTGGGGACTGAATACCGAGGGGCAGCCACCGCCATGAGATTGCAAAAGGCCTCGGTCTCTACCAGCCTATAGGGCAGCATCTCCAGGCTCAGCAATTTGGAGATGTGGACGTTGAGGGCTTGGGCATGTGGGTGGGTGGAACTGTATTTCCTCTTGCGCTCCAGCGTCTGCTGTAAAGACAGCTGAACGCTGCGCTGGGACACATTGGTAGACACTGTGGAGGATCGTGGAGGCGAAGTTGTGGTTTTCTGGCGGGAGGCGCTCGTGCCGGTGTCCTGGGCAGGGGGTTGACTAGCAGAGGCAGCGAGTAACACAGGGGAAGGAGCAGTGGTGTGACCCTCAGGAGGTGAACGGCCTTAGTTCCATTGAGTGGGGTGTTTAGCACTCATATGCCTGCGCATGCTGGTGGTGGTTAGGCTAGTAGTGGTGGCACCCCTGCTGATCCTGGTGTGGCACAGGTTTGCACACCACAGTCCGTCGGTCATCCTCACTTTCTTTAAAGAACCTCCAGACTTGCGAACATCTAGGCCTCGCCACGGGAGCTTCACTACGTGAAACAGTTGCTGCTGATGCACCAGCTCTGGCCCTGCTTCTCCCTCAGGCCACACCACTGCCTCTTCCAACCTGTTCTGGTGCAGCACTCGCCTCTGCCTCAGAAGCACTGTCTTCACTCGGCTTATCAACCCAGCTTGGGTCAGTCACATCGTCATCCTCCGATTCCTCAGTCTGCTCCCCCCTCGGACTTCCTGCCTTGACAACAACTTTACCACTGTCTGACAACCGTGTCTCCTCATCGTCCGACACCTCTTTACAAACTTCTTCCACTAAGTCAACATTGTCATCATCATCATCACCCACAGACTGCGACAGTTGGAAAACTTGGGCATCGGGAACGAGGTCAGCAGCAACCTGAGAAGTGGTTTGTGACTCTGGGAAGGGTCCAGAAAACAGTTCCTCAGAGTATGCCAGATCGCATTTCAAATTTTCCTGGGAGGGGGCAGACTGAGGGGAAGGAGGTTGAGGTGGAGAAGCCAGAGGAGTGCTCCCTTGGGTAACGTGGGTGGACTGCGTGGAAGACTGACTGGTGGACAAATTACTTGAAGCATTGTCCGCAATCCACGACATCAGCTGTTCACACTGTTGTGGTTTCAACAGTCCTCTACCACGTGTCCCTGTAAGTTGAGACATGAAGCTAGGGAGTGTAGCTCTGCAGCGTTCCCCTGCTCCCTCATCAGCAGGTACTGTCTCACCCTGCCCAGGACCACGGCCTCTGCCCCCTGCAGTAATTGAATGCCCACGCACACGCCCTCGTCCTCAGTCCTTAGCCCTGGGGATCAACATTTTCTGTATATAAGTGTATTATATAAAAAAAAAAAAAATAAATGGGCCTGCTGTACTGAAACCCACAAACTTGTTCAATCTGAACAAGAAAATATATAGGTGGATAAGTTAGAGCAAAATTACGTATGTTATTACGTACCATGCAGTATGGAGCAATTACACTGAAACTATTAGATTAGGCAGACTTGGTCTGCTTAATTGCAACCCAGATAAATGTCGCACAGAGATTTTTGTAATGTAGCTGTATAAGTGAGATAAAACAACAAAAAAACTATTTTTTTATATATTTTTTTTTTATATATATATTTTTTTTTGACGTGAAGAAACTATCAGAGAGCAAACTCAGCCCCTGCTGACTGTGGCTATTTTGACTGCAACCCAGACAAATGTCGCACAGAGATTTTTGTAATGTAGCTGTATAAGTGAGAGCAAAAGACCTTTTTTAATTAAGTGACGTACAGAATGGGTCACCTGGACAGAAAATACGGATTGTGCTTTGTATATAGGTGGATAAGTTAGAGCTAAATTACGTATGTTATTACATACCGTGCAGTATGGAGCAATTACACTGAAACTATTAGATTAGGCAGACTTGGTCTGCTTAATTGCAACCCAGACAAATGTCGCACAGAGATTTTTGTAATGTAGCTGTATAAGTGAGAGCAAAAAACCTTTTTTACTGACGTGACCTACAGAATGGGTCACCTGGACAGAAAATACGGATTGTGGTGACTGAACAGCTGAACTGTGACACACAGAATTGTTACACACAGCTGTGTGAAATGGATTTGTATCACTGAGATAAAACAAAAAAAAACTATTTTTTATATATATTTTTTTAAATATTTTTATTTTAGATATATATATATATATATATATATATATATATATATATATATATATATATATATATATATATTTTTTTTTTTTTTAACGTGACGTACAGAAACTATCAAAGAGCAAACTCAGCCCCTGCTGACGGTGGCTATTTTGACTGCAACCCAGACAAATGTTGCACAGAGATTTTTGTAATGTAGCTGTATACGTGAGAGCAAAAGACCTTTTTCACTGACGTGACGTACAGAATGGGTCACCTGGACAGAAAATATGGATTGTGGTTTGTGGTGAGTGGACAACTGAACTGTGACACACAGAATGGTTCCACACTGCTGTATGAAATGGATTTGTATCACTGAGATAAAACAATAAAAATAAAGGGTTATATATGGCGATAGCTGCACTACTAGTGCCAGCCAGCCCAGCCAGGAGACAAAAAAAATGTCTTGTAGCCCTTAGAAGGGCTGTTGGGTTCTTTTAAGATCACTCCTGCCTAACAGAGAACTAAATCCAGGCCCTAACACTCTCCCTGAAAAACAGCAGCTCTGTCTCTAACGACATCCAGACAGCATCTGAGCTGAGCACCGCGGGCAGTCACTAGTATATTCCAGGGTCACCTGATCAGGCCAGCCAACCCCTGCTATCGACATGTAAGGGCCCCACGTGATGCTGGGTGTACCGCAGAGTCTCCTGGCTTGTGATTGGCTGAGTTTATAGGCGCCAAAAATGCAAAATGCGAAAGATGGCATTTCCTCGAGCATGGCGAGATATTCGTCCGAGCAGCGAGCACTTACGAGTACCGTAATACTCGAACGAGCACCAAGCTCGGACGAGCATGCTCGCTCATCTCTAGTACAGACCAAAAGGGGAGCCAATTAGACATTATGGCCAGTGCAAAAACTGCATGATTTTATCTTTTTTGTTTAAATATACATGGAAAATTAAAAACAACATAACCAAAAATGCTTTAAAATATCTTAAGCATAAAAAAGTGATTTAAACAGCATATCATTTTCTGATGACACACTCCCTTTAAAAGGGGTGTTCTGGGACTTTATTGATCATAGATCATCAGTATAATAGTATCGGCATAGATTGATGGGGTTCTCACTCCTGGTACCCTTGCTAGTCAGCTGTATGAAGAGGCTGCAACACTCTGGTTGGTGATGTGACCTTTTCATTGTATACCAGGCGGAATTGCGAGAGTGAAAGGGACAGTGCAGGGACAATCATCTGAAGCTGTAGGGATACTTAAAGGACAGTGCAGTTTGATTCAATCGTGGTGTAGGGCACAGAGCAATCTAATTAAAAGGTGTCCACACCCACAAATTGGGGGTGATATACCTGTCTCATTCTACTGTTTGTGGTGTGTCCACATTGATTAATAGATAAGCAATTCTATTAGGCCCTAATCCACAAATCGGGGTGATACACCTCTCTCATTTTACTGTATCCACATTGATCATTAACATCTTCTGGTAGCCAAACAGTTACTGTGATTTAGTGTAACAGAGCGGTCTTATTTAACACTGTGTGGGCTTTGCAAATAAATTGATTCTTTGCACAGCCCTCGAGTAGATTGTCATTGCATGTTGTAAAGTGTACTCATTTCAATGATAGGTCCTCAATAGAGCCCTGTATCATCACTGTATCATCCTGTATCATCACTACTGCTGCTGGCATCATCCCATGAAATTCGTATTTGTAGAACAAAAACTATTCTATGAAAAAAAAATATTCGGTTAGCTAAAAGTTTATGCTGCATCACTATGACACTTTTTTCAAATTATACATCACTGGGCAGTGCAAAAAAATGTACACCTATGACTGCTGTACCGCAGTGCAAATAAATTAATTCTTCTCACAAGTGGCCCACGAGTTGATCATCGTTTTTTGCCAGAAAAATGATTATTTTATCTGATAACAAAAACATTAGTCTTGTAGCAAAAACAAATATGTCTTTTAGTGAATAAATTAGTCTTTTAACAAATAAATTAGTCTTTTATCACTCAAATTGGTCTGCTCCAGTATTACAATCCCTAACAATACAAAGTTCGGACCAGCGATACATATATATATATATATATATATATATATATATATATATATTCATAAGTGCATATCCATAAAGCAAAACTATAGAAATAACAAAGTATGGTTGCACAGCATGTAATAAGCAATAGGAGTAAAAGTAAATCTGGATATATGTGGCGCTATGCCGACTAAAGATAAAAAAGGAAGTCCTTAGTTACACATATTTGCAAATGCGTGATCATGCCCACTCACCAATCGTCACGGTAACTTCCTGTGGAGTGGGTCCCTACACTCATCTATGCCTCTGTTCAGACTACATCCAAGTCTCCATTATTCAGGGCGTGTGAGACCAGCTAAATAGGAACATATATCCAGATTTACTTTTACTCCTATTGCTTATTGCATGCTGTGCAACCATACTTTGTTATTTCTATAGTTTTGCTTTATGGATATGCACTTATGAATATATATATGTATCGCTGGTCCGAACTTTGTATTGTTATATAATGAGCCTCGCAAACTCTTTTGGACCTGGCGACGCCCATTCACCCAGGACTTCCTGGTAGGATTCCTATTTAGCTGGTCTCACACGCCCTGAATAATGGAGACTTGGATGTAGTCTGAACAGAGGCATAGATGAGTGTAGGGACCCACTCCACAGGAAGTTACCGTGACGATTGGTGAGTGGGCATGATCACGCATTTGCAAATATGTGTAACTAAGGACTTCCTTTTTTATCTTTAGTCGGCATAGCGCCACATATATCCAGATTTACTTTTACTCCTATTGCTTATTACATGCTGTGCAACCATACTTTGTTATTTCTATAGTATTACAATCCCTAAGATGAACGTTCTTTAGGGGGTAACCCTCCCCTGTCGGCAAAGGGTAGACACACAGTGATCCTGCACATGTAAGGGTATCACAGAACAGTTTGTGCTGAACATCACTTGGCCCTCCAGGAAATTGGACGTGGTCCACCTGGGGTCAAATATGCAGTTAACACAGAGGATTACGGTTCTTTATTGCAATAAACCATACAAATTGTCCACCTAAACATCACTGTGCAGTGCAACAGAATTTTAACCCAGTCTGGATCCCTCCATAAGATCTGGGATCACTCCCCATACTATGAACTGCCTGTTTTTTTTCGGTTTCAAAATGTATTAGGGTTAAAACCAGATGGATCAAACATGGCCACTGGATTATTTGCTATAAGCGACAGGAGCCTAAAAACTAGTTGTCATATAATATGTTGACCAAAGAGGGGCTGTCTCTGGTTAGGTTAACATCATCTGAAGGGTTGCAAGTCCTCGACTGCCATTACCACCGGTTGCAGACATTAGTGCTGAGTTTCAACACCATTTTTAAATGCTTGGCCAGTAACATAACAGTGATGTTAACACAGCCTTACTGCTGCTGCCCCTCTCCCTACTCTGTCATGGGGCCACTTTTGTCACGGTTACTGCCACTGCTGCTGGCTCCGTCACCACTTTGTCATGGGGCCAATACTGCCATTGCCGCCGGACAGTTCTTATCTTGCCATGGACTGGCAGTTGATATACAAAAAGTACTTTCACAGGTGTGACAGGTCTCAGGGCTGAACAGGTGATAATAGGCAAAAAGATGTCTCTTTAGGTTGGCCTTTCTTACACTGTACCTTACTAGCTGACTCTGACATAAGCATTCAGACGTGGGGTGTATAATTTAAACAATATAATGCAACCAGAGGGCAGTTAATTCAATGAGAATCAAACTGTTCCACACCTTTTTTGAACAGGTTGCTGCATTTACAGTATACTTCCACAATATCAACACAGGGATGTGGAGATAATCAAAGTTGTTCAAGCAGCTTAAATGCATAATCAGGCACTGGAAGCCTCTCCTGGACACATGTGAAGAGGAGCCTATAAGTCGTTTTAGACAGTTATCTCTACTGGACTTCCTCTACACCTCTCCTTTCATCTGGTCTGCTTTTTGTAGTTGTTCCAGCCCTGTCCTGGGCATTACCGGGTCCAGGATGAACTTAATTGTCAGCAATATACATGAGCTTCCTTCTCCTAGCTAGGCTAGACTGCTAACTAGATGGATTGCACACTGAGTAGAACATTTCAACTCCTCTATTTATATAGAGGGAGACACCAGCCCCATCTACCGTAGTAGTGGCTATAAATATGGCCTGTTGTTACCATGTGTGTATACATACAGTTAGGGCCAGAAATATTTGGACAGTGACACAATTTTTGCGAGTTGGGCTCTGCATGCCACCACATTGGATTTGAAATGAAACCTCTACAACAGAATTCAAGTGCAGATTGTAACGTTTAATTTGAAGGGTTGAACAAAAATATCGATAGAAAATGTAAGAATTGTACACATTTCTTTACAAACACTCCACATTATAGAGCTCAAAAGTAATTGGACAAATAAACATAACCCAAACAAAATATTTTTATTTTCAATATTTTGTTGCGAATCCTTTGGAGGCAATCACTGCCTTAAGTCTGGAACCCATGGACATCACCAAACGCTGGGTTTCCTCCTTCTTAATGCTTTGCCAGGCCTTTACAGCCGCAGCCTTCAGGTCTTGCTTGTTTGTGGGTCTTTCCGTCTTAAGTCTGGATTTGAGCAAGTGAAATGCATGCTCAATTGGGTTAAGATCTGGTGATTGACTTGGCCATTGCAGAATGTTCCACTTTTTTGCACTCATGAACTCCTGGGTAGCTTTGGCTGTATGCTTGGGGTCATTGTCCATCTGTACTATGAAGCGCCGTCCGATCAACTTGGCAGCATTTGGCTGAATCTGGGCTGAAAGTATATCCCGGTACACTTCAGAATTCATCCGGCTACTCTTGTCTGCTGTTATGTCATCAATAAACACAAGTGACCTAGTGCCATTGAAAGCCATGCATGCCCATGCCATCACGTTGCCTCCACCATGTTTTACAGAGGATGTGGTGTGCCTTGGATCATGTGCCGTTCCCTTTCTTCTCCAAATTTTTTCTTCCCATCATTCTGGTACAGGTTGATCTTTGTCTCATCTGTCCATAGAATACTTTTCCAGAACTGAGCTGGCTTCTTGAGGTGTTTTTTCAGCAAATTTAACTCTGGCCTGTCTATTTTTGGAATTGATGAATGGTTTGCATCTAGATGTGAACCCTTTGTATTTACTTTCATGGAGTCTTCTCTTTACTGTTGACTTAGAGACAGATACACCTACTTCACTGAGAGTGTTCTGGACTTCAGTTGATGTTGTGAACGGGTTCTTCTTCACCAAAGAAAGTATGCGGCGATCATCCACCACTGTTGTCATCCGTGGACGCCCAGGCCTTTTTGAGTTCCCAAGCTCACCAGTCAATTCCTTTTTTCTCAGAATGTACCCGACTGTTGATTTTGCTACTCCAAGCATGTCTGCTATCTCTCTGATGGATTTTTTCTTTTTTTTCAGCCTCAGGATGTTCTGCTTCACCTCAATTGAGAGTTCCTTTGACCGCATGTTGTCTGGTCACAGCAACAGCTTCCAAATGCAAAACCACACACCTGGAATCAACCCCAGACCTTTTAACTACTTCATTGATTACAGGTTTACGAGGGAGACGCCTTCAGAGTTAATTGCAGCCCTTAGAGTCCATTGTCCAATTACTTTTGGTCCCTTGAAAAAGAGGAGGCTATGCATTACAGAGCTATGATTCCTAAACCCTTTCTCCGATTTGGATGTGGAAACTCTCATATTGCAGCTGGGAGTGTGCACTTTCAGCCCATATTATATATATAATTGTATTTCTGAACATGTTTTAGTAAACAGCTAAAATAACAAAACTTGTGTCACTGTCCAAATATTTCTGGCCCTAACTGTACATATACGAAAGCAGAAATAGAGAAAAGGGGAACCTATCCAGCATCCAAAGAGGTCTTCAGGGCAAGCATTGATATTCTTTTATCTACAGTCGACGCATTTCAAGGGCGAAGTGCCCCCTTCATCAGGACATTTATCTGAAATTGAAACTACAGTTTGTCTCTAAAAAGAACCCCTCATATAGCTACATCGATGGAAAAATAATATAAATGTAGTTCTTGGAATGCGAAATGAAAAAAAATTGCTTCGTCACTAAGGCCCCAAATGCATATGGAAAAGGGGTTAAAGCACTGAATTCAGAAGTTGATATGTATGTATTTCTTTGATGATGTTTAATTGATAATAATTCACCTAAAAGGGTTCATCTGGGTTTCATAGCTGAACCCAGACATATCCACATTTCCACACAGATAGCCCCCCTGATATGAGCATTGGAGCATTTCATGCTCTGATGCTCTCCCTTGTCCTGCACTGTACCGAGCAGGGCAAGGGCTGTTTGTTTATATTTTTCACACTGCTAGGTGGAGGCTTCTGCCTAGCAGTGTTGCTGGTAATGTCTCACCAGCACTGATGGGCAGGCTTTAGCGCTGCCCTAGTCGTTTTACAGGAGGCTAGGACAACGTTAAAGCCCACCCATTAGTGCTGGTGGCATCACCCGGCTCACTGCTAGGCAGAAGCCTGCGCCTAGCTTACACATGGATAGCCCGGTAAGTCACTGGATCTCCAAAAAAACCTTTGCCCTGCATGATTCAGCACAGGGCAAAGGAGAGCATCAGAGCATGAAATGCTCCAATGCTCATATCAGGGGGGCTGCCTGGGAAATGGGGATGAACCTGGACAAACCCTTTAAATGAGTGCTTATAATTACTCAGCAGAGCAGACAGATGTTATATAGATCAAGCTGTTCAATGCATTCAGCGTAGACTGGTACAGAGCAGCCTGCAATGTATGTGAAAACATGCAGGTTGCAGAGTGAACACAGAAAATGAAAAATGATTCTCACCAATATCTATATCAGTACAATGCAATAAACATCCCCTGCCCCCCAAGGTGTCCATAGAGTTTACACTTGTAGTTTCTCTAGACATGTACACATTTTGAACCAGATAAATACGTGATGAAGTTGTATCTTGTACGGTGTATCCTTAATGAAGGTCTCACAATGAGGGACTTGGCTCATGAATCTGTTTAGTCCAATTTTCCTCATCAGCAAATGTCCATTGATAAAATTCATATTAGTCCAGGTGAATGTCTAGAATTTCCATTATCTGGATGAGATAAGTACTGTGTGATAGCTCAAACAGATAAGCCTCCTGGACTTTGCATATTAGAAATGTGAACTATGGTGTACAACATCTTCAGTTTTTTCCTATTTGGACGTCTTTACATGATGCTCAAGCAAGAATAAAATCAGGTCACTCATGCATCAAGTATACAAGAACTGGTTCATCCCCTCCCCCAACTGGGTTTATTCACAGGCATGGGAATCCAGTCATTGATATCTATATAAAATGCCAGTTTCAATAGGGTTGAGTATTCTGGTTTCCTACTTGGAAGGAGACAGCTGGCACAACAGGTGGTCCTTGATATCAGGACAATTTGTCCATTGAACCAAGGGCATCAGAACCTAAAGGCAAAAAAACAAAAAACAGCAAGTCCTTTCATATGGGGTACTGGCTACGGTAAATACCTTCCTATAACCAGCCATAATTGTTAAGCATAATGTCCGTTATATCATATGCTCCATAGTTAGGTGCAATAAATGAAACATAATAGTCAGATTAGTATATAGTAACATAGTTTATAAGGCCGAAAAAAAGACATCTGTCCATCCAGTTCGGCCTGTTTTCCTACAAGTTGATCCAGAGGAAGGCAAAAAAACCCTGTGAGGTAGAAGCCAGTTTTCCCCACTTTAGGGAAAAAAATTCCTTCCCGACTCCAATCAGGCAATCAGAATTACTCCCTGGATCAACAACCCCTCTCTAGTAACTATAACCTGTAATATTATTACCCTCCAAAAATACATCCAGGCCCCTCTTGAACTCTTTTAGTGAACTTACCATCACCACCTCCTGAGGCAGAGAGTTCCATAGTCTCACTGCTCTTACCGTAAAGAATCCTCTTCTATGTTTGTGTACAAACCTTCTTTCCTCCAGACGCAGAGGATGTCCCCTCGTCACAGTCACAGTCCTGGGGATAAATAGATCGTGGGAGAGATCTCTGTACTGACCTCTGATATATTTATACATAGTTATTAGATCTCCCCTCAGTCGTCTTTTTTCTAAAGTGAATAAGCCTAATTTTGATAACCTTTCTGGGTACTGTAGTCCACCCATTCCAGTTATTACTTTAGTTGCCCTCCTCTGAACCCTCTCCAGCTCTGCTATGTCTGCCTTGTTCACAGGAGCCCAGAACTGTACACAGTACTCCATGTGTGGTCTGACTAGTGATTTGTAAAGTGGCAGGACTATGTTCTCATCACGGGCATCTATGCCTCTTTTGATGCAGCCCATTATCTTATTGGCCTTGGCAGCAGCTGTCTGACACTGGTTTCTGCAGCTTAGATTTCTGTTCACTAAAATTCCTAGGTCCTTTTCTATGTCAGAGTTACCCAATATTTTACCATTTAGTATATACTGGTGACTTGCATTATTCCTTCCCATATGCATAACTTTACATTTTTCAGTGTTAAACCTCATCTGCCACTTCTCTGCCCAAGCCTCCAGTCTATCCAGATCCATCTGTAGCAGTGTACTGCCCTCTTCTGTGTTAATTACTTTACACAGTTTAGTGTCATCTGCAAAAATTGATATTTTACTGTGCAAGCCTTCTACAAGATCATTAATAAATATATTGAAGAGAATAGGGCCCAATACTGACCCCTGTGGTACCCCACTAGTGACAGTGACCCAATCTGAGTATGTACCGTTAATAACCACCCTCTGTTTTCTATCACTGAGCCAGTTACTTACCCACATACAGACATTTTCTCCCAGGCCAAGCATTCTCATCTTATATACTAACCTTTTATGTGGTACAGTGTCAAATGCTTTGGAGAAGTCCAGACATACGACATATGATTGATTTATACTGATTACAAAAACAGAATATAGGAAAAATTAACAATCCAGCATACAGATGGTCAACAAAACCAATATATGTGCAAAATATCACATCAAATAAGTATTATTTCACACTTTATGTACTGGCACAAACCATAGGGGCCTTCTGACTGCCACTGCCAAAGGCTTCATGCATAGAAAATAAATTTCAAATTTAATGTAAGACTTCCTTAAAAATAAGGTTCAAGAGGCCCCTTCCAAACATATGAGGAGGGGAGAAAGGAGTTATATAGGAAATATATCTGGTATATCTGCTCCTGTGATGTCATACATCGTAGCTCAGCGCTTTATGCTCAAAGACTGGGGCTAGCTGGGATTCTGCATGGGCATACGCAAAACAAACTTCTCACCTGGCAAATCACAAAGAAATACTGTCATCTCAATCAGTTATTTGCCCTTATGTGTTGTCAGTTGGAGGGGTTTGACCCTATTTCTGCAATTGCTTGTTATTTGACTTTTGACTTCTAGATTACTCTTAATCATTGATCTTGGCCTTAAAGGGGTATAATGGATAGGTCAATGGGGGTCCTACTTCTGGGACCCCCACCAATCATGAGAATGGGTACCCTCTCAGTGGCATAACTAGAACTGACTGGGCCCCACAGCACATTTTTGAACGGGGTCCCCTTCCTCAGAAACCCTGTCCTCCCATGCAACTCTCAATCCTGTGGCTAGTCAAGATAGCTCTCTCAGACCAGGCCAGGCAGCTACTCGGTCCATTTCCTACACGTATCGAGCATGCACACTGCAGCTCCATTCGTTTTTACAGAAGTTCTGGTGACGAAAGAGTCCAACACTCAGTTATTTCTGGAACTCCCAAAGAGAGGGGCTCCAAGGGGTATGGGGTACCCGTTGTTGTCATTGGTTGGTGTCTCAGCAGTAGAACCCCCACCAATCTAATACTTATCCCTTATCCTGTGGATAGGGAATAACAACTAAAATACTCCAGAGTGGCATGGCACTTCAACCAGCAGTACTTTGTAACTGACAGGTCATCAGCATCCTGATTGGTGAGTGACAATTGCAACGAGAAGGTCACAACACTCACAGGAAAGCTAAGACCTTCTCAAAAACCTGATCAGCAGGGGTTCCTGGGAGTTGGACAACCAACAAACAGGTGCTGATTTTATAAAATATAATATGTCTCTGAGAAGTCAGGGAGTAAAAAATGCAAACAAACAAAACGGAAAAAAATTAGGGTCTTGAAGGTGTTAAGTACCTTTCCACAAGATAGGTCATCAATATCAGGAGGCTGGAAAACAGCTTTAAAATCATACATCTGTATTCCAAATTCCATCTAAATCCAACAACATTGCTACGTGACAGTCAGTTCTCCCACCTTCGTGGCTCTTAGTCATTCTATGAATTCTA
This sequence comes from Rhinella marina, assembly GCA_900303285.1. Classification (NCBI taxonomy): domain Eukaryota; kingdom Metazoa; phylum Chordata; class Amphibia; order Anura; family Bufonidae; genus Rhinella; species Rhinella marina. The sequence continues at coordinate 13,920 of ONZH01018080.1, forward strand.
ACAATACAACCGTAGATATCTTAAAATTTTCTTATTGGTACTTGCTTGTTCTTTGCTAACATTTCTTGTTTATTTTACTTTCTTATATAGCACCTAGATATCCTGCAGTGCTTAAAGGGGTATTCCCATCTCACAAATGTAGTTTGTATAGTTAGATATAGCCATACCAATATTATTACTAATAGAATGTATTTATATAAAATGTACCGTTTAGAAGATTTTCCTATTTGTATATCCGTTGTCCCACACAGATGTATGATTTTAAAGCTGTTTTCCAGCCTCCTGATATTGATGACCTATCTTGTGGAAAGGTACTTAACACCTTCAAGACCCTAATTTTTTTCCGTTTTGTTTGTTTGCATTTTTTACTCCCTGACTTCTCACAGACATATTTTATTTTTAAATCTTCTAAACGGTACATTTTATATAAATGCATTCTATTAGTAATAATATTGGTATGGCTATATCTAACTGTACAAACTACATTTGTGAGATGGGAATACCCCTTTAACATGCATTACTATCCAGTGGTGCACCTAGCCTTTCTGCTGCCTGAGGTAAAAACTGAAACGGCTGCCCTCCTCTTGCCCCCACCTGGCCTCATTGGTGGTACCCCTGTTACTATCACTCACTGTCCACAGTGGAGCTCACAATCTAATTTTTCCATCAGTATTTCTTTGGAGCGTGGGAGAAGCCTACACAAACACAGGTAGAACATATGCAGTACCCCATGACAGGATACTTGCAAACTTTTTATATCACTTAATGTTATTTAATGCTATCTAATGTCAAAATGTTATTTTATAATTTTTACCTTGTAATGTACCCAGGATATCTTTGTATGCATTGGTTGGAGTTAATGATTCTGACCCAGCCCTTGCAGGAAGTTAGGTGGGGATCCTGGAACCTTAGCTTAGTCTAGTTAGTCTATAGTTAGAGGAGGAAGTAGAAGCTGATACATGTGCTTCACTCCTCACAGGATTGGACCAAAGTTACAGAGAATCATATCTACTAAGTTAAAGACCCCACCATTTCTACTGTACTCAAGGAAGAGTGAGATCTAAAGGAAAGAGCCAAGAAGGTCCAGAATCTGCAAGGCCGAGCATTGGAGTCAGCCAGGAAGGTATTTGCTGATCAAAACTACTGATTTTACTGCTGTGAGAAGGACATTGCTTAGGCACTCTTTACACTTAGACACAGCCTGGCCATTTGTATCCTAACTAGAGATGAGCGAGTACTAAAATGCTCGAGTGCTCGTTATTCCAGTCAAATTTTTCCCGATGCTCGGGTGCTCGTTTCGAATAACGAACCCCATTGAAGTCAATGGGAGACTCGAGCATTTTTGCAGGGGACCAAGGCTCTGCCTAGGGAAGGCTGGGTGAAAACCTGGAAACCTCAGAAAATGATGGAAACACCACGGAAATGGACAGGAAACAGCAGGGGCAGCATGCATGGATGCCTCTGAGGCTGCTTAATCCCACCATTACCCCAAATTCTCAGGCAACAGCCTGGTGGTTAACCTCATGGCAATTGTGCTCACCCAGACCAAGAAAGGCGAGGCAAATACCCATCACATGTTAGGGAAGCACCCAACTAGGTGCAACGAAGGTCCATCACCGCCTGCAGGTGACACCACTGCTCATGCTGGCACTGCAGCTGACATCAAGTTTAGTATCTGTTCTTATTAGTTGCTGTGGCTGTTGGTGGTACAGTGGTGAGCATAGCTGTTTCCCAAGCAGTTGACCCGGGTTCGATTCCCGTCTATCGCAGGAGGCAATTAAAAGAAGATCTAAAAAAAAAAAATCAGTACAATATCCAATACGTCCCCTACCTGGGTAAATTGTTTGGAGAGAGGGCCTGTGGGGGGGGGAAGGAGGTTTTGCTGGAAGAGCCAGAGGAGTGCCCCCTGGGCTAACGTGTGTGGTGGTGACAACAGCTGGAATGGATTTTGAAAAACTGTAGCATCAACCGGTATGGTATCGATTCTTCTCAGTTTAATACCGTATACGTCCCCTATCTTGGGACCCTATATTTCATGGATTTTTCGACCACGGAAAATGGAAAAAGAGCTTGCTCTGGCCAGGGGAGTGTCTTTCCCACTGCAGCTAAGGGGACGTGTCCATGCTCTGCCTATCACAGGTCAGGAGGCAATTAAAAGAAGAAAAACAAAAAACATCAGTACAATATCTAATACGTCCCCTATCCGGGTAAATTGTTTGGAGAGAGGGCCTGTAGGTGGGGGGGCAGGCTGGGGGGAAGGAGGTTTCGCTGGGAGAGCCAGAGGAGTGCCCCCTGGGCTAGCGTGTGTGGTGGTGACAACAGCCGGATGTAGTTAGAATGACGACGCAGGACCCCAACTTAAAAATTTAGCATCAACCGGTACAATTGTCAATTATGAACTCGATCAAGTGTGGCATGACTTTTAAATGGATATTGCATGTGGTCACGTACTCCCTGGAACCCCATAGTCACCCCTTCTCTGATGTGCTAGCCCAGAACATTCTCTGCCCCAATTCACAAGACCTTTTGCTGTTTCCGTGTGCTGACAGTGGGGATTTACCAGTGTTGTCTGAGGAGGTGGTGGACAATGGCGAGACACAGGTGTCGGGGGGTGAGTTAGTTGTATGGGAAGCAAGTTACAGTGGGGACTCCTTGGGGGGACTTTCTCATGATGGGACAGATTCAACTTGGGTGGATCAGGCACAGGAACAGATCAATTTTTTTTGTGTTTATTTAACTTTTATTTAGCAAAAATAACCAGAGATATTTATTCGTTATCTTCTCTGCGCAGTCTGGCGTTGGGGTTCATCACTTTGACGGCGAGCTGTGCCGCTCTCTCCACAATGGTCTTTAGGTTCTTAGATGGAGACTTTGTGGGCGATTTCAGCACAGAAGGACTTGTTGCTCATCAACAGAACCTCGACCTCCTTGACATTGTGGACCAGGAATTTGCGGGTGGACCAGGAATTTGCGGAACCCTGTGGGCAGCATGTGTTTGGTCTTCTACTTGCTACCGTATCCAATGTTGGGCAATATAGATACGCAGGTAATATTATTTTTCACACCTATCCCAAAAATAATAATTTACGCAATTTGCGCAAATAAAACTGGAAACTGGAATTGGACAGAGGGCCTGTAGGTGGACCTCCGGAAAAATTGTTTGGACAGAGGGCCTGTAGGTGGACCTCCGGAAAAATTGTTTGGACAGAGGGCCTGTAGGTGGACCTCCGGAAAAATTGTTTGGACAGAGGGCCTGTAGGTGGACCTCCGGAAAAATTGTTTGGACAGAGGGCCTGTAGGTGGACCTCCAGAAAAATTGTTTGGACAGAGGGCCTGTAGGTGGACCTCTGGAAAAATTTTTTGGAGAGAGGGCCTGTAGGTGGACCTCTGGAAAAATTGTTTGAATAGAGGGCCTGTAGGGGGCCCTCCTGAAAAATTGTGGTAAAAGAGTGCCAGTTGGACCTCTAAAAAATGGCGTTTTTTGGGTCAGCGTTAGGCAAAGACGATATGGAGGAGGAGGAGGAGTAGGAGGAGTAGAGAAGAGGAATCGGATACATAAGTTATTTAAATCTTTAGCTGCTTTCCCCCGGAGGAGATTTGAATTCCGGTGAAATCCAGGCTTTGTTCATTTTAATAAGCGTCAGCCTGTCAGCGCTGTCAGTTGACAGGCGTGTACGCTTATCAGTGATGACGCCACCAGCTGCACTGAATACCCGCTCTGACAGCACGCTAGCGGCAGTGCAGGCCAACACCTCCAAGGCATACAGCGCCAGTTCAGGCCACGTGTCCAGCTTTGAAACCCAGTAGTTGTATGGAGCAGAGTGATCGCTATGGACGTTGGTATGGTCAGCTAGGTACTCCCTCACCATCTTTCTGTACAGCTCCCCCCTACTCTGCCTAGACTGGGGACAGGTGACAGTGTCTTGCTGGGGTGACATAAAACTGGCAAAGGCCTTGGAGAGCGTTCCCCTGCTAGTGCTGGACAAGCTGCCTGCTTGCCTCCTCTCCCCCGCTACTTGGCCCACAGAACCATGCCCTCTGCCGCTAGCGGCGTCAGATGGGAAGAATTGTTTCAGCTTGTGCACCAGGGCCTGTTGATATCTATTCACTCTCATACTCCTTTCCTCTGCAGGGATGAGAGTGGAAAGGTTCTGCTTGTACCGTGGGTCCAGGAGAGTGAACACCCAGTAATCGGTGTTTGAAAAAATTCTTCTAACGCGAGGGTCACGGGATAGGCAGCCTAACATGAAGTCTGCCATGTGCGCCAGAGTCCCAACACGCAAGAATTCCCTCTCCTCACTGGCCTGACTCTCCATTTCCTCCTCCTCCTCCTCCTCCAAGTCCTCCTCTTCAGCCCATTCACGCTCAAGAGTTAAGGACTGAGCACTGGTACCCTCTACTGTCTCGACGACATTCTCCTCCTCTTCCTCCTCATCCTCATCCCCCTCCTCCGATACGCGCTGAGAAACAGACCGGAGGGTGCTCTGGCTATCAAGCGACGTATCTTCCTCCACCGTCTCTTGTGACAAGCGCAAAGCATCCAACTTGATGCTGAGCAGTGAGTTTTTCAACAGGCAAAGCAGCGGGATGGTGAGGCTGATAATGACGGCATAGCCGCTGACCATCTGTGTTGACTCCTCAAAGTTGCTCAACACCTGGCAGATATCAGACATCCACGTCCACTCCTCATTGTAGACTTGAGGAATCTGAGAGACCTGACTACCAGTTCTGGTGGAAGTTGACATCTGGCAGTCTACAATCGCTCTGCGCTGCTGGTAAACTCAGTATAACATTTTTAATGTAGAATTCCATCTCGTGGGCACGTCGCACAACAGTCAGTGAGCGGGCAGTTGTAGGCAGCGCTGCGCTGCCCTGAGAGTGGCAGCAATCAGACAGATTGAGGTATGTCTTGAGGAACCGCTGAACTATGAGATTGAACACGTGGGCCAGGCATGGCACATGTGTCAGTCTGCCGAGTTGCAGAGCCGCCACCAGGTTACGCCCATTGTCACAACCATGCCTGGCTTGAGGTTCAGCGGTGCCAGCCACACATCGGTCTGCGCCGTGATGCCCTGTAATAGTTCTTGGGCGGTGTGCCCAAGTTCTTGGGCGGTGTGCCTTTTGTCACCTAAGCTCAGCAGTTTGAGCACCGCCTGCTGGCGCTTACCCACGGCACTGCTGCTGTGCCTAGAGCTACCGACTGAAGGCGCCGTGCCTATGGATGGTAATTCGGAGGAGGAGGTGGAGGAGGGGTTGGAGGAGGAGGCATAGTACGTCAGAGACCATGACCGAGGTTGGCCCCGCAATCCTCGGTGTGGGCAGTACATGAGCGGCCCCAGGGTCATTCTCGGTCCAAGCCTCCACCAAGTTAACCCAATGTGCCGTCAGTGAGATATAGTGTCCCTGCCCGGCAGCACTTGTCCACGTGTCCGTGGTTAGGTGGACCTTCTCAGAAACAGCGTTGGTCAGGGCACGGATGATGTTCTGTGACACGTGCTGGTGTAGGGCTGGGATGGCACATCGGGAAAAATAGTGGCGGCTGGGGACCGAATACCAAGGGGCAGCCACCGCCATGAGATTGCAAAAGGCCTCGGTCTCTACCAGCCTATAGGGCAGCATCTCAAGGCTAAGCAATTTGGAGATGTGGACGTTGAGGGCTTGGGCATGTGGGTGGGTGGAACTGTATTTTCTCTTGCGCTCCAGCGTCTGCTGTAAAGACAGCTGAATGATGCGCTGGGACACGTTGGTGGACACTGTGGAGGATCGTGGAGGCGAAGGCGTGGTTTTCCGGCGGGATGCGCTCGTGCCGGGGTCCTGGGCAGGGGGTTGACTAGCAGAGGCAACGAGTGATGCAGGGGGTTGACTAGAAGAGGCAGCGAGTTACACCGGGGAAGGAGCAGTGGTGTGACCCGCAGGAGGTGGTGAACGGCCTTGGTTCCATTGAGTGGGGTGTTTAGCACTCATATGCCTGCGCATGCTGGTGGTGGTTAGGCTAGTAGTGGTGGCACCCCTGCTGATCCTGGTGTGGCACAGGTTGCACACCACAGTCCGTCGGTCATCCTCACTTTCTTTAAAGAACCTCCAGACTTGCGAACATCTAGGCCTCGCCACGGGAGCTTCACTACGTGAAACAGTTGCTGCTGATGCACCAGCTCTGGCCCTGCTTCTCCCTCTGGCCACACCACTGCCTCTTACAACTTGGTCTGGTGCAGCACTCGCCTCAGTCTCAGAAGCACTGTCTTCACTCGGCATATCAACCCAGCTTGGGTCAGTCACCTCGTCATCCTCCGATTCCTCAGTCTGCTCCCACCTCGGAATTCCTCCCCTAACAACAACTTCACCACTGTCTGACAACAGTGTCTCCTCATCGTCTGACACCTTTTTACACACTTCTTCCACTAAGTCAACATTGTCATCATCATCATCACCCACAGACTGCGACAGTTAGAAAACTTGGGCATCGGGAAAGAGGTCAGCAGCAACCTGAGAAGTGGTTTGTGACTCTGGGAAGGGTCCAGAAAACAGTTCCTCAGAGAATGCTGGATCGCATTCCAAATTTTCCTGGGAGGTGGCAGACTGGGGGGAAAGGAGGTTGAGGTGGAGGAGCCAGAGGAGTGCTCCCTTGGGTAACGTGGGTGGACTGTGTGGAAGACTGACTGGTGGACAAATTACTTGAAGCATTGTCCACAATCCACGAGATCAGCTGTTCACACTGTTGTGGTTTCAACAGTCCTCTACCACGTGTCCCTGTAAGTTGAGACATGAATCTAGGGAGTGTAGCTCTGCGGCGTTCCCCTGCTCCCTCATCAGCAGGTACTGTTTCACCCTGCCCAGGACCACGGCCTCTGCCCCCTGCAGTTATTGAATGCCCACGCCCTCGTCCTCGACCCTTAGCCCTGGGGTTCAACATTTTCTGTTTATAAGTGTATGATATAAAAAAAAATAAATAAACGGGCCTGGTGTACTGAAACCCACAAACTTGTTCAGTCTGGTTTAATTAAGTGACGTACAGAAAGTGTCACCTGGACAGAATATACGGATTGGAGCGAGTGTGCTGAACTGTGACACACAGAAAGGTTACACGCAGCTGAGTAAAATGGATTTGTATCACTGAGCTAAAACAACTAAAAAACTAATTTTTTTTTAATATTTTTTTTTTAGTTTAGTTTTTTTGGGAACGTGACGTGCAGGGACTATCGGAGACCTAACTTACACCCTGTTAACGGTGGCTATTTAGACTGCGACCCAGACAAATGTCGCACAGAGATTTTTAGGATCAAGCTGTATACGTTATTGGTAGCAAATGACTTGGTTGTATTCTGTGACGTACAGAAAGTGTCACCTGGACAGAATATACGGATTGGAGCGAGTGTGCTGAACTGTGACACACAGAAAGGTTACACGCAGCTGAGTAAAATGGATTTGTATCACTGAGATATAACATAAAAAAAAAAAAAGGGGGTTATATATGGCGATAACTGCACTACTAGTGCCAGCCAGCCAGCCAAGCCAGGAGACCAAAAAAAAATGTCTTCTAGCCCTTAGAAGGGCTGTTGGGTTCTTTGTGGGTGATTCCTGCCTAACAGAGAACTAAATGCAGGCCCTAACACTGTCCCTGAAAGGCAGCAGCTCTATCCCTAACGACATCCAGACGGCATCTGAGCCGAGCACCGCGGCCAGTCGGTAGTATATTCCAGGGTCACCTGATCAGGCCAGCCAACCCCTGCTATCGACATGTAAGGGCCCCACGTGATGCTGGGTGTACCGTATAGTTTCCTGGCTTGTGATTGGCTGTGTTTATAGGCGCCAAAAAAGCATGATGCGGAAGTTGCCATTTCCTCGAGTATGGCGAGATACTCGTTACGAGTACCCTAATAATCGAACGAGCACCAAGCTCGGACGAGTATGCTCGCTCATCTCTAATCCTAACCCTTAAAGGGAACCTGTCATCAACTTTATGCTGCCCTCACTGAGGGCAACATACAATAGTGACAGAAATGCTGATTTCAGTGGTGTGTCACTCATGAGCTAATAGTAAGTGGTTGCTGAGAACCAGCATCATAATCATTGCAGCACAGGCCTTGAAAAGAGTCAAATCTACCTGAGAAGAGTCATGGTTATTCCTAATCTCCTGCTCTCCCCACCCATCTGCTGATGATTGGCAGTTCTCTCCTAGAGAGAAAGAGAGAAAACTAGGTAGAAGCCTGTCAGTCATCAGCAGGAGGGAAGGGATAGCAAGAATTCATGAATAACCAGGACTCTTCTCATGAAGATTTGACTCTTTTCCAGGCCCAGTCTGCAATGATTGTGATGTTGGTTCTCAGCAACCACTTACTTTTAACTTATAAATGACAGACCGCTGAAATTAACTCACTTGTCTGTTCTTTATTCTGCCGTTAGTATGGGTAGCATAAAGGTGATGACAGGTTCCCTTTAATGCCTCAGTTGGAAACTACAGCCAGCATTGCACGAGTAATATTGCCAGCCATAGATTCTGCAGAGAGAGATATACTTTGGGAAGAAAGTGTACCACATTCTCACCCTTGCTCAAATCCATACATTGATATCTCAGGAGATTTGCACTGTGAATTTTTGGAACTGTGTTTTGATACTGTTGGATGTACTACAACGTCCACTCTGCACATTATTAAAGAGAGGTTTATTTTCTACATCTGGGCTGGTTACTGACATAAGCCGGCCACTGCACTCCACACCTCTGGCCTTGTAACCTTTCCAAAACTATAACATTAAGGGCACACCACCTAACATCGGGAAGGAGCCCCAAAATAAAGGTTTTCTCTGAGGGAAGAATGGTGTGCCCTCCTAACACTGCCCTGGTCCTAGGGGGGCATCAATGTGAGGATTGCCACTGTGATTGACTGTTTCAGCCAGAGCCACTACCACTCTCATCCTCTGCTCCAATTGGGCTTGTAACACAACCTCCATGGGCATGTTGCCCTTGGTTGGATTTAGACGTAGGATCCCAGTGCTAGACTTTTTGAATGCTTGTTTCTCCATTCATTTCAATGGGGCGGCTCGTTCCTATACACTTGTATAGGGACGAGCCTTCCCATTGAAATGAATGGGGCGGTTAGGTGTAATTACACCTACTCACCGCTACCCATGTTACAGCTAGCATGTAAACAATGAAGAGGAAGCAGCACTGGTATGGCGTGCGCCTCCTTTTCAAACAGTTGATCGGCGGGGGTGCCGGTGTCGGACCCCCGCCGATCTGATATTGATGACCGTACATGTATGGTGGATGCCCATACCTTAAAGATTGGGCCAGCTCCGGAGTGGAAATTTAATCCCTCAGATGCTGTGGTCAATTGTGACCATGGCATGGCATCTTTCCCCAGGAGTGCTGATCTCCTAGGACCTGAATGGCTCCCTCTACCTTGGATTGGGGAGCTGTTCATTCCCTTTGGAAGCCTAGGTCCCTGAAGGATGTGAGGCTACCTTAGCAGTAGTTCCTATGGAGGCCTGCAGGTGGCAGGGCTCGATAGGAATACACTGAATGTCTCATAGGCTGTTCTTAAGGGGTTAAGTGCAGAGAAGCCTAGTTAGGATAGTTAGGGTATATTGCGTCAGTGCCCACCACAATGGGACTTGCTTGCCTATAGTCAAATTTGGGAAGACTGCAAAGCATTTAGAGGGAGACTCAGGGACTACTGCCAATATTATTGCCGCTGCCTATACACAGCCATTGGGAAAAGTTAATGCCGTGTTATATCTCAGATCTATTGCTGCTATGCAATTATCATCCTCGGTAAAGGGACTGTTCTTTATCGCTAAACTGGGCCTGGCCTTTGCCTCAATCCTTTCGCTGGCCTTACACCTGCCCTCCTGCCTTGCATCCTGTCAGCTGTACACCATCAAGGGCAACACAACTACTACCAGCTGGAAGTCCCCAAAAGGCCTAGATCATGCCCTGATGGAAGAGAGGAAGAACCCTCCATTCATCTCTGCACAGCCCCAGGGAGTGCAAGACTGAGCACAGCCACCATGAACCAATACTATTCTTGTCTTCCTCACAGCTCTCCCCCGGTGGGTCGCTGCACATGTCTCGTTATTATTCATAGCTATTTCAGTGTGATCTTCTTTAGGTACATGATGGATGGGTGCAGTAGTACACCATCTACTTAGCTGTCTTTAGGACCACACAGCCTTGCTAAGCAGACAGAGACTTGAACTTCGATGACTAGCCAAATATCAGAGTAAGGAAAACTGTAGGGGGCAGAGGTTGAACTACAAATAGAGTGTGAACTAATGCTGATTCTAGAGCCCTGAAAAACATTTGCTGAAGCCTTCAGAGCCCAGAGACTGCGGTGTGTGCAGAGACGATGAGGAAGAGGCTGCTCTGGAAGTTACCATCATTTAGGACTCATTCCTGCCCCATATGGAGACTCAGATAGCACACAGACAGTGCTACAGGTGCTATCTGCCCTGTAACAGATATGCATGGTACTGTAAAATGGCCCATAAATGTTCTGGAAGTTATGCATTCATGTCATCAGGAACTCAGAAAATAAAACTATGAATGGTTATAAAATAAGTTACTGTGATATTATATCATACTGTTTTTATCAGCTCTCCCAGAATGTCCAGAAAGCTCCTGAAAAAAGATGTCCAAACTCCCACAAGAGCTGACAAATATCTTGGGTCTTACATGGATGGCTGCTTACTCCCTGAAAGCAGCCCTCCACATAATTTAAATGTCTGTGGTGCCAGGATGCATCAGATTCCCAGCCTTGTTGACCAAACATGCATTGAGGGGGTGTGATCTGTCTCGAAGAGGGGCATGACACACCTCAAAAGGTGCATGGCCTATTCATAATGGGGATTGAGATGTGTTTTTATAAAAAGGGTGTATTAATTACAGAAATAATTTCTCTTACCTTTCAGTTAGCAAATATGAGAACTTGTTCCATATTATCTGGTAGATGTTTGGGTGATCAATGTTCTTTCCTCTTCAAGATAAAGCACCTGTTAGATAAGAAGTGGCGTTGTGCTGTGAGGATATGTAAAGAAAGTTCTACACTGAGAATTTCACTTCCCTACAGGTATTGAGCTAAAATCTGTTCAAAATAGAAAATTAGCAATGATCTTAAATGGGCTATCCCACAAAAAATGTTTCTATCCACAGATATTTCCGAACTTACATTAGAATGGCAACTCTCTGCTGTTTCCATTGAACATCTTTTCTATGCCCACCTCAGTAAGGTGCTTAGGTGGACACACATGCACAGTCTTGCTTCTGATCCTTCTGGTATATGAGGGCTTCCTGAGGTGGCGAGGTGGTTGCTTCTGAAGCTGCAACATCTTTAGAGGAAATCCTGAACAAGTGACAAGTGAGTGAGAAAGCATTATCATAAAGGCAGCATTATTGTAATTACACCTGTTCGCTACTTCCTCTGAGAAGGAGAGATGTTGCAGCTTAATGAGCAGCTGGATTACCACTCTAAGGAGTCCCCGGCATACTTAAAGGGGTTGTCCAAGTTATGAAAAAAATATATAGCACTGTAAATCTGATGGGCAGCAATATATAACTAAGTTCAGCAAGTTTTAGGCAAAATAAAATCTTTATTTCCTCATTTCCCTGGTTCTCTTCTGGCCTTTGTTTACATGCAATAACAACAATCTCAGCCCCTCCCCCCTTCTCTGCAAAGACAGTGAATACAAGTGCTGAGTGACATGTCTGCCTGCTGGAATACTCAGCAGCATGTTGTATGTGTAGGACTAAAAGTCCCAGCTGTACAATGACACTGCTGATACAGACAGGAAATTATCCCTACCTGTTCTTGTACAATACGATTCCTCTATAGATCCTTTCCCAGCATTTGTCTCCTCTCACTGCTGCAGCTACTATTTGTTGTAAAGCCTTGAGCCCTCAGTGTGTTCTGGCTGAAGGGGTTAATGTTTTATCTGAAGGAATCCCGGGAGAGAGCAGATAGCAGGAGCCCGGCAAAGAAAGGGGGCGTGGCCAGTGACGTCTCGTGTACAGGCTGTTATCTGAACTCTGAGGCTTGTGCACGAAACATAATAGACCAGGGAGATAAGGTGACATCACAGGTCATGTGACCCTCAGTCAACTCTGAGAAACCAGCAGCTTTAGAAACACAAAGTATATGGGAAAGTTGTTATACCTGACAAGTTAGAAACATATAAAGAACAAAAAAACAACTCGGACAACCCCTTTAAAGGAACAGAGAGAGAAGTGAGACTAAGCATGTGTGTCCACCTCAGCACATTTACTGAGGTGGCCACAGAAAGTCTGTTCAATAGAAAGAGCAAGTGACATTATACTGACATTATTCTGGAATAATCTGCCATTTAAGAATTTTTAATAAGTGTAAACACAAAAATGTTTTTAATTATGAGCTTGAATTCTCTAAAAGTGATATTCTTCACGAAAAAACCCAACATCAACATTAGTCTCAAAGTTTAGTTTGATATTTTATATACCTATCGATTTAGTTTATAAAACCTCAGAGGGGAACCTTAAGAGAGCAAAGATTAAATAAATTATGCTGCCACTCAAGGCTGATGCTTTTTCTCTACACATTTGAAAAAATAGGCAAAAAAATAATGTGCATGGCTTTACTTTATCTGATTAGAAACATATTTTTGAGGTGTTAAGATGGCGAGGTAAAAAAAACAAACAAACAAACAAACAAACAAACAAACCTTAAAGATCCCAAGGATGAACTCTTGGTAAAGGGTTATTCTGGTAATAGGTTATCGCCTATTTAGAGAATAGGGGATAAATGCTAGATTGGTGGGGTCCCACCACTGGAACCTTCCACCAATGATGAAAACAGGGTCCCCTTGTTTGAATGGAGTGGTAATAAGGTATATGTGGGGTACACAGAACTCCTGTACTTGTGATTGTGGAGGGTCCCCATGGTCATACACATACGATCTAGTAGTTATAATGTTTTATTACCAGAATACCCTTTTAAAGAGGATATTTCATTGGTCCTGACATAACAATATTAGTACTTGGGGGTGTAGGGCATGATGAGTAAATGTCGGTGCACTATTTTTTTTCAGATGTGCTGCTCCGTTCCTCTGCTGTGCCCCCTGTTCCTTTTGCTGCCCTGTATGCTAATTAATAATGGCATTTGTATGTAAGCCATGTACCGGGGTGGGTTTCCCCTGATACAGCGAAGTCACAAACGTGCAAAGCAACTGTAACACCAATGTTTGCCAAAACGATATTTTACTTAAACGTGGTAATGAGCACGACCACAAATGCTGGTAACACACAATTTAATGTACATACAACCAGCCCAAAGGCCGAGACCCTTGTGCTGCACAGCGCGGCAACCTCTGGTGGACGCTGGAGTTAAGAGCGGTACGTTACCTTTTGGTGGGCTCAAATAAAATAGCCACGCCTTACCTGTTACTACCCTAAAATCAGGAGCAACTGCTTGGGTTTGTGGTGCAGGCTACAATCTTATTATACTCTTTATTATTCCCCCTCCGATAACTTGTCAAGTAGCACGTGCATTAGGGTTTATTCTGAGTAAAGCCAGCCTGGCTTGAGTTAGCTTATCAGCTCTCCGTTGTGAACTATGAAGTTTTTTTAATTAACAGATAACTATCCTTGTGGCCTGACACAGAAACCCTAACTGACTACAGGCTTGGTCTCAGTCCCTAGGATTCTAGGCCCCCACACTGTAATGAGGTGTATGCACGATCAGTCTTACCAACCTGGGTATGCTCTGCATCAGCTGGTGTCTGTGAATCTATCAAAGGCTTCTCCAACAAGCATGTGGTACTGCAGTGTATGTTGCTTTGCTCCTCAGCTCTCATCATCGTTCCTATCAGCAATCCTCCTTCCTCTGGACAGGATCAGGGTCTTGGATATGACCAGCTTCACTTGGCTGCAGCTCTGGTCACTGAAGGTTGCTACCACATCTGGATGTCGTTGGATCCTCACCTCACACAAGTCCTCAGTGTCTCTCTCAGCCTCACTCTAAAATGGCTGCTGCCTTCTTCTCCATGCTCTGTAACTCTACCCCTGAGAGTTTTCATCATATGAAATGCAGTATATTGCTGTGCTTAGGAAACAGCGAAATCTTGTGGCCAAACAGTAGAATGTCAGTCCAGATCATTTAACTTCATTGACACAAACACTGTGTTCATACAATGAGAGCTGTTTACCCATCTCACAGGTACAGGGCGGAGGAGATGGTGCATCACAGACAGGGGAAAAAAAGGAGAGAAGGTGAGCTTTTTCTCCCTGGCTGTGACACGGTCCGCTGTGATTGGTCAGTTCCCAACCAGTGAGAAGGAGACGCCCCTTGAGAAAAACAGCTGTCTCCTCCTCCCTGTACTGATGGTATGGATTAGCATACAAGGTGGCAAAAGAGAATGGGGGGGGGGGGGGGCAGTGGGGGAATAGAGCAACCCATCTGAAAGAAAATGAGTGCATGGACATCTACTCATCATGCCCTACACTGCCAGGTACTAATATTGTTATAGTGAAAGATGAAAAGTCCTCTTTAATGGAAATTTGTCACCAAAATGTTATCTGCCAGCTAAATCCAGATAGTAACACATCTTTTTATCTAATCTGTTTTTATTTTCTGATTGCATATTTTTTATTCAGTGTCCTGAACATGATTATAGGGGTGGCCATCTATCCTGAGTTGTTCTTAACAGCATTTGCACAGCATTTATTTATACAAAAACACGTGCGTAACCCTGATGCTATAAACAGTGGCGAGGACTCCAAAATATCAATGTAATTCTCTATTGATTAATGTAACCACCACACCACCTGCATCTAACTGGCTCAAAAGCAAGTATAACACACATGAGCTCCCAAATATAAGCAAAAACACATGTCTATCATGGAGAGACAAAACATGGAGCCGATATCATGCTAAAAAAATCTGAGAATCTTTATTGAATACATATACAAGATAAAAAGTACCATAGTAGGGAAAAAGGTTGACAGTGCAAAAAAGAAACACCATCCCTGGTCTATATTAATAAATCAGTATATAACAAATGAAGTATCAAAAAGTGACAGACAAAAAATAATGACAGACAAAAAATGGTGGGCTGCCTAATAACGTAGAGGTGCCATAAGGTATCACATCACAAACAATGTCGCAAAGAAGTTACACCCATATAAACATACCGCATGGCACCTCCATAGATTCAGGTTGCAGCCATTACAATTCAATAGGACATACACATTTCACGTATATCCAAGTAATTAAGGTAAAAGCAGCTCACCACAAATGAAAAGAAGTCACAAACAAGACCAGGGTTGGTGTTACCCCGACGCGCGTTTCGGCGTGTCCTTCGTCCGGGGGTCGTCCGGGATTTATTTATAGCAGCCACATGGCCCATAGACACAATGGTCTAGAGAAGACCTCATTGAATTCTATGGAACAGTTTTGTAGACATGCTCTGTGACCTGTGCAGAGGTCATTGTACAAGGGAAGAATAGATAAACTTTGACAATAAACTTTGGTGGATTCTGCCTTATCGGTCATTTTAATCCTTCCTATAATGATATCACCTATGCGTATAGATAAGCAGATAACTGCAATAAAGTGATGTGTACAGACCAAGAAGTGGCACCTGTTATTAGGCTTAGTGGCCAGTGTGAAAACTGCAGGATTTTATGTTTTTTGTTTAAATATAGATACTGACATTGACAAAATTTCTTTAAAAATGTTAAACATAAAAACGTGATTTAAACAATAGGTCATTTTCCTATGACACTTTTCCTTTAGCTTTTCTTTTGAGCGGTCTGTGTTGAGGCAAGTAGCAGTTTAGCCATAGATGAAGAAGTTATGAATATTATGATGATGTCACTAACCCTTGGTATACAACTGACTTTCCTGGACCTTCTGCTAAGTTGGTGTTGGGCAACCATGTTCAAGGGGTCTCTTAGCAAAAGGAACTTAAAGAAAAAGCTGAATACTTCTCCTTATCGCAAAGAATGAGTATAGGGAGTAGAAAAAGATTTCACGCTCACAATACAGTGCTATATTGTTTGCTAAATCAATAAACACTTTCACAGGGACCCTATACGGGTAAGGGAATATTTCACAACTTTGACAATGTGACCACTCAAGGCCAATTTCCCAACTTGACCCAAATATTCATAACAGAATAAAGCATTGCTTTTATTGAATTGGTATAAAAACTCCTACATGTGAGCTATACAGTCGTTAAAAATAACTGTTGCCTGTGTCCTAGCGAGCTTGATCTATATAGAATGAGCAAACCTATGGTAGTGGGTGTGTACCTTCCCACACTGCCTTTATGAGAACGTCGGCGACCAGTTACTGTACTGGCTCACACTATGTATACATACTCTTTTTCTCTGTCTCATGCTTGAAAAAACATCAGTGGACACACAGCAGATACGTAAAACCTAAAACTGCCCCCAACATGTTTCACCAGCTAACCTGGCTTATTCAGGGTTTTGGGCAGACAAAACATTTTCTTCTTTTAAACAAAAGAGGTTTTATTGCACAAAAGTAGTAAAATGTGAAAAAAAAAAAAAAAAAACGATATGTATTGCTGTTATCGTACTTACTCAGAGAATAACGTTAGTGTTATTTATTCCAAAAAGTTAGTGCCGCACAATTTATAACATAAAAACTCAGTGAAAGTATTTGTGTTTTTTTCCCCATCTTCCTCCCAGAAAGAGTTAATAAAAGTTAATCAGTAAGTTATGTGAATCACAATATGGTGCCATTAAATTCTACAACTTGTCCCGCAAAAAACAAGCCCTCATATGGCTACATAGATGGATAAAATAAAAAAGTTATAGATTTTGGAAGGTGACAACGAAAAAATGAAATCTGATAATCTCCTGGTCATTAAAGCCCAAAACAGGTTGGTCATTAAGGGAACAGTAAACTTAGAAATTAATTCTAAAAATAAAAAAAACATAGGGGGCAATTTATTAAGACTGGTATTTTAGGTGCCGGTCCTAAAAACCCGAACCCCATCGTTTAACCCCTCAGATGTCGTGATCAACAGCGATCATGGCATCTGTGAGGTAAGGCAGAGGGATGTGGCTCCCTCGGCCTTCCAATCAGAGCCCCCGCAACCGTGAAATTGTGGGGCTTCAATCAGTTATCACGACAGCCTGGGGCCTGCTGAGGCTTCCCAGGGCTGTCATAGTAACCTCCCCACTAAGCTATGCACAAGGCATAGCTCAGCAGGAGGCACGTCAGCATCCTATTCACTCTAAGGCTAGGGCTACACAACAACATGTGTCATGTGTCATGCAGCGACTGCGACACCACAGTAGCAAAAAAATCCATCCAAGCATGTCGCAGTGCGACACCATAGACTATTATTATAAAAACTGGCGCACGATGTTGCAGTGTAGTTGTGCCCTATGTGTCGCGCGACACATGTCGTTGTGTAGCCCTAGCCCAATAGATCTCGGTTAGGGTGAATGAGACAAGAGATCCAAAGATCCCAGGTTCTAATCCCCTAAGGGGGCTGAAAGTTACTGTAAAAATGTAAATCATTCCCTTTGCTAAATTTTACATATAAAAATATATTAACAATAAAATATTAGACATGCCAGGTGTCATGACATCTGAAAATGTATCAACTATTAAAAATGTAATATTAATATGTAATACTAGCAGAAGGACTCTGCTTCGCCTGAGTATATTTCATTTAATGTTTATGTGTATATCATTAAAAGATATCGAGAGTGACCTCTACAGCACCCACCCCTTAACACTGACCATAGGTTACAGTCCCATTAACTGACCTCCACCATTCCTGGCCCCTTGACAGACCCCTTCACAGTACCCCATTCCCTTAACAGTGACCTCCACAGTGCCCGCCCCTTTAACAGTGACCTCCACAGCAGTCTGCCCCCTTAACAGTAACATCCACAGCACTCTCCCCTTTAACTTTGACCTCCACAGCAGCCTGCTCCTAGGGTGGCCAGAGATCCGTTTTTAGGCCAGACAGTCTGGCTTTCAGACTCCCTGTTCTCCATCTGGCTCAGGGCCTGGATGGACACAGGGATGTCCTTTTAAACAGCTCACTCTCAGACAGCAGCACTGTGCAGTCTGAGCATGAGCTGCAGGGAGAAAGTCACCCTTCCTCCCACCCCTGCAGCTGACAGATGTTGATTTTTACCTTCATTTTTGCAATCCCTGTCGGCTGCAGAGTGAGAGTGGGCTTGGACAGACCGGGTTGCGGGCATGACTTAGCTGGGCCTGGGGGCGGGGATTTAAGTCCTTCTTTTGAGGGTGGCCTGAATTACAGGTCGATGCCATGGTAATTGATGAGGAAACACAGTGGGTAGTAGTGGAAGAAAACATCTTTTATTACTACTGAACGGTAAATATGTGAAATTTACATTATATTAGGTAATGATTGATGATGAATTAGTCTAAACCATAAGGTATATTTATGGTAACCAGAATACCCCTTTAACAGTGTCATACACAGTGCCCTGCCCGTTTAAAGCAGACCTACAGCAGTGAAGAAAACTGGCTGGGTTGTTATGGAAAGCTGGTGTTTGTGGAGACTAACTGCCTGTGATCTTCTATTGGCTGATAAGGGTCATGTGACCAGGCTTCTATTGGCTAATGCATTTTTTGGGTATATCTCAGGAACGGTACGTCTTGGAGAGCTGAGAAGGTCTAAAACCTTCGCGGACACCTAATGTATCTGTGTGCCAAATTTTGTGATTGTAGCTGCCGCGGTGCGGATTCCTTCAGCGGACATACACACATACATACACATACACTCAGCTTTATATATTAGATTAAAATATAAAAATATTTTTCCTGTGCAGTGTACACCGTAATGGGAAAAAAATTGTAACAGTGATCAAAAAGTTGCATGCCCAAAAATAGTACCAATAAAAACTACAATTCATCCTACAAACAACAAGCCCTTATAAACCTCTGGACGGAAATAAAAAAAAGTTATGGCTCTTAGAAAATGGCGATATAAAGAAAATGTTGATGTTTTCAAAGGTTTTTATTTTTTTAAAGTACTAAAACAAAATAATGATACAAGTTTGGTATCATCGTATTCATATTAAGCCGCAGAATATGGATGTCATGTAATTTTTAGTGTGCAGTGAATGTCGTAATATCAAAACCTGAACAACCTTGGTAGAATTGTTTTTTTTTTTTTCAATTTAACCCCACAAATAATTTTTTTCATGTTTTCCAATATGACATGGTAAATTAAATGGTGCCATTAAAAAAATACAACTTATCCCGCAAAAAAATAAGCCCTCTTATGGTTATATGAACAGGAAATTTTAAAAAGTTATGGCTATTGGAACGTGGGAAGGGAAAAACAAAAATGCAAAAATGAAAATGGGCCAGGTACTTAAGGGGGTAATAGCCATGCATAGATCAATTTAATGTGTAGGTGTTAGAGATGAGCGAACGTGCTCATAACGAGCACTGTACCGCTCGGCTCCCCTGCGCTCGCATGGGCGCAGGCAGCCGCTTCCGTCGGGTGAGGAGGATGGAAGCGGCTGCCTGCGCCCATGCGAGCGCAGGGGAGCCGAGCGGTACAGTGCTTGTTACGAGCACGTTCGCTCATCTCTAGTAGGTGTTCATTTACTGTACTTTTTACATCCATATGGAAAAAAAACAATAGCAAATACATAAAAACCTCCTGAAAGAGTAAGTGCAGCGCCCAAAAAAACCTATAGAAATCTGAAGCGAACTTAAGTTGTAGCTGAACTGGCAAATTAAACGTTTTACTTTAGCTGTGAATTGAGTAAAATCAGCCTTTGGGATTGTAGGCAAAAATAAATGGTAATTAGAGATGAGCGAGTAGTGAAATATTCGAAAGTTCGAAATTCGATTCGAATAGACCGCGAAATTCGACTATTCGACCGAATATCGAATCCCATTAAAGTCTATGGGAAAAAAATGCTCGCCACTTGGAAATCTCAATTAGACCACTTGGAGGTCACCAAGTCCACCCTGAAACCTCAGAAAAGGATGCCAACAATGCTGGAATGCAACTGGGACAGCAGGGGAAGCATGTCTGGGTGCATATAACGCGCCCAAGTCGCACTATTACGCCACTATCACAGCCTCTCAACAATACACTCCAAAGACAATGTAACCTCTCTGTAAAGTGAGACCATACAAGGAAACCTTCTTTCCTCTACATTGCCATGGACCCCAAGCCAAACTAGACAAAAAAGAAGATAAAATTCTGCACCCCTTAAAATCACGTTGCCTATGACAACCACAGATGGCATAGGCAAAGGGGAAAGCAAATAGACCCCACCCCTAATTGTCATTGTGTGTGTGTGTGAGATGTGGTCAGACATGTCTTCTTTAAAATGTAAAAACAACTCAAACACATGCAGAAGCCTTAAAATTCCCAAATTGTTGGCGCTTGAGATGTCAGTGACCCGACCTGGCCCAGTGTCATGTCTAGCAGGTAAAGCAGTGGGGATGTTGAGGGATGCGTAGGACCGCAAAAGGCAGGAAGAGGCCGTGGGCTGGCCAGAGGCTCATGGAAAATTTTGTGGAGGCCCAAGAGGTGAGACCTGTTAAAAATTTTGTGGAAGCCCAAGAGGTGAGACCTTGATAAAATTTTGTGGAGGCCCAAGAGGTGAGACCTTGATAAAATTTTGTGGAGGCCCAAGAGGTGAGACCTTGATAAAATTTTGTGGAGGCCCAAGAGGTGAGACCTTGATAAAATTTTGTGGAGGCCCAAGAGGTGAGACCTTGATAAAATTTTGTGGAGGCCCAAGAGGTGAGACCTCTTAAACATTTTGTGGAGGCCCAAGAGGTGAGCCATAAATATATAAATTTTTCTTATTTACGGAGCAATTCTACGGCGGTTAAGGAGGAGGAGGAGGAGGTGGAGGAGGAAATGGCACTTCATACAGATGGCACTTCACTTTTGGCTGCTTTCCACTGTTGGAGAAGCAAAGTCCGGGTCAATCCACTTGCTGTTCATTTTGATTAGCGTCAGCCTGTCGGCACTGTCGGTTGACAGGCGGCTGCGCTTATCGGTTATAATGCCCCCGGCTGCGCTGAACACCCTTTCTGATAGCACGCTGGCGGCAGGGCAGGCAAGCACCTCCAAGGCGTACAGGGACAGTTCCAGCCACGTGTCCAACTTGGAGACCCAGTAAGTGTAGGACGCCAAGGGATCGGGGAGGACAGGGGTACGGTCTGCCAGGTACTCCCGCAACATCCGCCGATACTTGTCCCTCCTGCTTATAGCGGGCCCCGCAGTGATGGAAGTTGCACGAGGGGGTGCCATGAACGTGTCCCACACCTTGGAGAGTGTTCCCCTGGTGGCTGTGGGCCTGATTGATGTTGTGGGACTCTGGGAGACCCTCTCCTCTCTGCCGCCAGCGATGGTGGGTGGGAAAATCTCCATCATGTTCTGCACGAGTTCCCTCTGGTATTCCAGCAATCGATTCGTCCTCTCCTCTACCGGAATAAAAGAAGAGACGTTATCTTTATACCGGGGGTCCAGGATTGCGAAGACCCAGTACAGTTTGTTCTCCACTATCCGGACAACACGTGTGTCCCGGGAAAAGCAGCCCAGCATGAAGTCAGCCATGTGTGCCAGACTCTGAATAGGCATGACCTCACTGCCCCCACCAGAAGGATCACTTGCCATTTCCTCCTCTTCCGCCTCCTCTCCGCCCCATCCGCGCTGAACCAATGGGACGCACACAGCCTGACTGCTACCCTCGCCGCCAGCATCCTCCTCCTCTTCCACAGCCACCTCCACGTCGTCCTCCTCCTCCTCATCCTCCTCCTCCTCCTGCAACTGCCACCGAGAAGCAGACAAAAGTGTGGTCTGACTGTGTAGCTCCGTTGCGTCTCCTCCTACCCCCGTCTCCTCTGCGTGCAATGCGTTCTCCCTTATTGCGATGAGTGATTCTTTAAGGACGCATAGGAGCGGGATGGTTACGCTCACTATAGCGTCCTCGCTGCTGACCTTCTTGGTGGACTCCTCAAAGATACGCAGTACATCGCATATGTCTGCCATCCATGGCCACTCGTGGTTGGCAAACTGAGGGAGCTGAGTTGGAGGCACGCGTGGATTCATAATCTGGTACTCCATCAATGCTCTCTGCTGCTCACACACCCTAGCCAACATGGAATAGGTGGAATTCCAGCGAGTCGGCAGGTCGCACAACAGCCGATGTTCAGGCAAATGGAGGCGTTGCTGGAGTTTTTTTAAGCTAGCAGCAGCTACAGTTGACTTCCGAAAGTGAGCGCACAAGCGCCGCACTTTCACCAGTAGCTCTGCCAGGTTGGGGGTAAGTCTTTAGAAATTTTTGGACTACCAGATTAAAAACGTGGGCCAGGCATGGTACGTGATTGAGTTCGGCAAGCTCCAGAGCCGCCACCAGGTTACGGCCGTTATCGCACACGACCATGCCTGGTCCTAGCTGCAGCGGCGACAGCCACATCTCCGTCTGCTGCAATATGGCGTCCCTCACCTCTGGGGCGCTGTGCTTCCTGTCGCCCAAGCTGATGAGCTTAAGCACCGCCTGCTGACGTCTCCCCGCGACAGTGCTGCAACGCTTCCAGCTAGCGGCTGAGGGCGATGTTAAGGCAGAGGAGGAGGAGGAGGAAGAGGAGGGGGGTGTATCAGAACCCATGCTGGCAATCTTGGGCGGGGGTGGTAGGTAGGCCGTCTCTGTTTGCGACCCCGTCCCCGCTTCCACTACATTCACCCAGTGTGCCGTCAAAGAAATGTATCGTCCCTGGCCGCAAGCGCTTGTCCACTAGTCGGTGGTCAAGTGGACCTTTGCGCTGACTGCGTACCTCAGGGCCCGCCTGATGTTACGCGACAAGTGCTGGTGCAGGGCGGGGACGGCACTCCGGGAAAAGTAGTGGCGGCTGGGGATGGAATAGCGAGGTGCGGCAGCCGCCATCAGGTCGCGGAAGGCCTGCGTCTCCACAAGCCTAAACGGCAACATCTCCAGGGCCAGCAGTTTGGAGATGTGGCAGTTTAAGGCTTGGGCTTGGGGGTGACTCGAGGCGTACTTCCGCCTGCGGTCGAACGCCTGCGAGATGGACAGTTGTTGGGACGAGGAGTGTGAAGGTGCAGGCGAAGTGGCGGGGGAAGGGGAGGCTGAAGGAGAAGGCCCCAAAGTAGCCGAGGCAGAGGCAGATGTGGAGGTGTCCTGGCTGGAGGTCTGGACCGCAGTGGCAGCACACAACAAAGGGGAAGAGGCAGTGGCAGCAAGACCGGGCGCAGGTTGTATTGCGTTTGCTCTCTCCCACTCAGCCCAGTGCTTGACTTCCAAGTGACGCCGCATGCCTGAGGAGGTCAGATTGCTCTTCTCAGAGCCCCTACTCAGTTTTGAGTGGCAGAGTGTGCAAACCGCGCTCAGTTTGTCATCCGCACAAACATTAAAAAATCTCCACACCACAGAAGTACGAGGCCTCGATGGGGGAGCTTCGCGCGACTACCCGCTGCCGGGAACAGCTTCGGCCCTGCTGGCTGTGGCCTCACTTCTCTGTCTGGACTGTCCTCTGCCTGTGGACATCCCTCTGCCTGTGGACATCCCTCTGCCTCTGGACATCCCTCTGCCTCTTGCTGCCTTTTTCGGTGCTGCGCAGACCACAACCTCTCCACTACTTTCCTCTCTGGACATCACCCCTGGCCAAGTGGGGTCGGTCATTTCGTCATCCACCACCTCAACTTCCTCACTCTGCTCCTCCTCCTGCCCACTGGACATTCCAACAGCCTCCCTTGATGGCAACTGCGTCTCATCATCATCATCGCTCATGATAACAGATGCTGGCTCAGGGTCCACATCAGCAGGAGATGGCGAAAACTCAAGTGTTTGGGCATCACTACAAACAAATTCCTCTGGTAGCTCCTGGGATTCTTCCGGCACATCTGAAAAAGGACCCGAAAAGAGCTCCTGGGAGGGGTCAATGGTGGGATGACTCTGTTGGCCAGGTGTGGAGGAAGGAGGGTCAGAGTGAGACTGTGTGGATGACTGGCTGGTGGACAACTGTGTGGAAGCGCTATCGGCTATCCATTGCACCACCTGTTCAACCTGCTCAGGCCTCAACAGCGGTGTAACCCGCCCCCTGCTTAACTGTCCCATAAAGGCAGGGATTCTGGATGAGCGGGATCCTGGCTGACCCTCACCAGCACGCATTGTATCCCCACTGGCTTCAACAAGGCTCCCAACAGCATTTCCGCGCCCCCGTCCTCGTCCTATTCCGCTAGCCCCCCTCCGCATTTTATTTTTTTTTTGTTACAATATTTTGCCTTCACAGCCGTGAAATTATTTTGCAAGAGAACGCACAGTACAGTTGCCAATTATAAGGCCTATATATTTTATAGTTCAAGGTACACAGCCGTGTACTAACTTTTCAGACGGTGGGTATAAACACCAGGTATTTAAATAATTTTGCAAGAGAACGCACAGTACAGTTGCCAATTATAAGGCCTATATATATTTTATAGTTCAAGGTACACAGCCGTGTACTAACTTTTCAGACGGTGGGTATTAACACCAGGTATTTAAATAATTTTGCAAGAGAACGCACAGTACAGTTGCCAATTATAAGGCCTATATATTTCATAGTTCAAGGTACACAGCCGTGTACTAACTTTTCAGACGGTGGGTATAAACACCAGGTATTTAAATAATTTTGCAAGAGAACGCACAGTACAGTTGCCAATTATGAGGCCTATATATTTTATAGTTCAAGGTACACAGCCGTGTACTAACTTTTCAGACGGTGGGTATTAACACCAGGTATTTAAATAATTTAGCAAGAGAACGCACAGTACAGTTGCCAATTATAAGGCCTATATATATTTTATAGTTCAAGGTACACAGCTGTGTACTAACTTTTCAGACGGTGGGTATTAACACCAGGTATTTAAATAATTTTGCAAGAGAACGCACAGTACAGTTGCCAATTATAAGGCCTATATATTTTATAGTTCAAGGTACACAGCCGTGTACTAACTTTTCAGACGGTGGGTATTAACACCAGGTATTTAAATAATTTGCAAGAGAACGCACAGTACAGTTGCCAATTATAAGGCCTATATATTTTATAGTTCAAGGTACACAGCCGTGTACTAACTTTTCAGACGGTGGGTATAAACACCAGGTATTTAAATAATTTTGCAAGAGAACGCACAGTACAGTTGCCAATTATAAGGCCTATATATTTTATAGTTCAAGGTACACAGCCGTGTACTAACTTTTCAGACGGTGGGTATTAACACCAGGTATTTAAATAATTTTGCAAGAGAACGCACAGTACAGTTGCCAATTATAAGGCCTATATATATTTTATAGTTCAAGGTACACAGCCGTGTACTAACTTTTCAGACGGTGGGTATTAACACCAGGTATTTAAATTAGTTTGCAAGAGAACGCACTGTACAGTTGCCAATTATAAGGCCTATATATTTTATAGTTCAAGGTACACAGCAGTAGTGCCAAATATAGTTTGGTATGTAGCAGAGCACCTAATACACCACTAATGCCTCTCTCTGTCCCTACTCCAGCAGCTATCCCTGAATACAGCAGCCTTTCTCTGTAAAGTCTATATTGTAGTAAAGCTATCACTGTACTGCACTATAGTAGCCCTGATAAGGGCTTTTAATCACGCTCCTGCCTGTCCAACAGCTAAAACCTGTCTCTCCCTTCTCCAGCCTCTGTCCCTGACTAAGTTCACGCAGCATATGCGTACGAGCAGGAAGAGCTGAGTTTTTAATATTCGAGGTCACATGGTTTTTCCAGCCAATGCATGTAGACGCCGTTTTCGCGCTGCCAGCGTGCTCAGCGTGCCTGTCATACCCCCCCTGCATGGTGATTGGTGGAAAAAGAGCGCCAGGGAAGGTGGGAGGGGAAACGAATTCTAAGTGCGCCATTGCCGTTATACTCGAACGAAATCGAGTACGCCAAATAGCGTAGTATTCGATCGAATACCAGCTCGATCGAACACTACTCGCTCATCTCTAATGGTAATGAAAAAAGGAGTGAAGTCACATTTCTACATTTTCACTTCTTCTGCCCATTTCTTTTCATCTTGTATTTCTCTTAAATCCAACTAATTACTCCTGTAAGTAGTAACAGGCTCAGTGACAATCACATTGCATTCAGTATCTGGGCCTTGCTTTGTTTTTAATACTACTGATATTTTATTTTACCATTTAACATACATGTGTTTTTTTATGCACATGTACTATTGCTGGCAATGTCAGAGTTAAAGTTTTATACTTATTATCCAATTCTTTCATTATTGATCAAGAGGATCCACACGCAGACCAATATAACCTTGTCATGCACTGGCAAGGACACTAACTAAAAATGCAATGTTTTGGAGGGATATGATGCAGTTTCCACCCCACCCCCACTTTAAGGAGCTTGTATACAGCAAGCGGCTGGTAATGGTTCTATGGCCTTGCTCAGCTTTAAAAGCCATCAGTTGTAGCCATTCAGCTCAATTGCCAGCATACCTTGAGCACTCTTGAGACCCTCCGTATAGATAATCATCTGCCACTCATGACAAGAAACAAATCTCTGCTTTGGTACCAAGGAGACAGGATGTGGTAGGGCACCGGGGTGCCATCTAAGACCAGTTCTAATAGCTGCAGCAGCATACGGTTACATGGACATTTTTCCTCTTCCCTCAGTATCTTCTCAATAGGGATTCTGTCAATGCCGGTTTTTACTGACGAGTAGCTGCCTCTCAAAATTGAATTTCACATCAAACACTGTGTTAGGAAGAGAAAATTACTTTAATTTGTATAAAAGTGAAATAAAAAGGTTTTTGAGGAGGAGACAGCGCTTTTTATCCCAGAGAGAAAAGCAGGTTTTAGATAAATGATTGCTTAAAGGATAGGTGGCAAACCAAAAGCATCCGAGCTTTCACACTGCTATTTGCTCTGTCATGTGACAGCATTTTATATGTTTAATGGTGTTTCATTATGTATACAATACACAGCGGAGCGTACAGCTGCATAGGATGACGGCTCTCTTAAGATTTAGGTAATGATAGTGAGGAGTCGCTTCTCGGTGGGGACGGAAAAGGCACTCGACATCTTACTTAAAGAGTGATGTGGTCATTAAATTACATTTCAACAAACCATGTGTATAAGAGATATGTATATTATATGACTGCTGAAATTACTGTAATTGCAGTTATTAATACAGTCGTTAATATTTGGTTTTATTTTGCTAGATGATGCTTATCTTCACAGTGCCCTCTATTTTAGACATATCTATATTTTTTATTCGGCTTCTTTCCCTTTCCAAATGTATGTTTTCTAAGTATAATTATAAATACAGGATCACATGCATGGTATTTGTACTATTTAACGTAGTTTTCGCCCTATAAGACGCACCTAGAGTTAGAGGGGGTAAAAAAAATATTTTTCATCAGACCTTATCTCAGAGTCCCAATCAGATCCCCACTCTTAGACCCCAGATCAGACTATCAATGTTAATAAGACACCCAATAAGACACTAAGATCAGACCCCCAAAGTTAAGACCCCCATTCAGATCTCAGATCCGACTCCCATATTAATAAGATCCCTATTCAGACACTCAGATCAGACCCCAAATGTTAATCAAACCTCAGATCGGACTCCCAATATTAATAAGACCCCCCAATCAGACCTGACATAAGACCCCTATGTTAATAAAACCCCAATAAAACACTATGATCAGACCACCAATGTTAAGACCCCCATTCAGACCTCAGATCAGGCTGGCATGTTAATAATACCCCTTTTCAAAAATTCAGACCACACCACTAATGTTAAGACACCCCATTCATACCTCAGATTAGACAAAAACAGACATGGTCAACTTGCGGCTCTCCAGCTATTGCAAAACTACAACTCTCAGCATTCCGAGACAGCCTGCAGCTATCAGCCTACAGCAGGGCATGGTGGGAATTGTAGTTTTCATCAGCTGGAGGGCTGCAGGTTGAGCATCCCTGGACAAAAATAATAAATCAACTTACCTCTCCTGCTCCGGATGCTGCCACCGCTCCGGGATCCAGCTCCTGCTTTTCCGGCTCTTCCTGCCGCTGACATCCTCACGCTCTGCATGAGTCGCAGCACAGCAAGTGGCCAAGGACCAGGAAGTGGTGAGTATAGTTCCCGGTGAATGCTGCATTTACCTCTTCCCAGTCCTCCTGTACTAATGAGGTCTTCTATAATGGAAGCGCTCGTTGGTATTTGCTCCATAAGATGCACTGACATTTTCCCCCCACTTTGGGAAAAATACAGTGTATATATGCTTATGCTCAGACACTCAAGAATTTACTTAAATACTATTTTTGAACACAACTAGAAAAGGATGGTCCCCATAGGGAACTATTGACTGGGATTTCCCCTTCTGTCTGCTGATTGAATGGTTGTCCTCCTTTTGTTTTTTTGTTTTTTTTTTAACCCCTCAAAGGGAAGAATACTAATCTGCTCCACACCACTACTTCCTGGTTCCTTTGCTCCCTGGCCTTGGCTGCCTCACTGGGGTCCCTCATTGTCAAATCCATTTTGAGATTGCTGCAGCCTATCACTTGATTTTTTCCCCTTGTGTCATGTCAATTGTTCATGTGATACAAGTGAAGCAGGTCACCACTGCAGCCAGTCATGGGCTGCAGTGGCATCAATGTGTATGTCGACAGCGAGTGACCCACGCAAGAGAGGAGGCAAAAGGAACCAAGGAGTGAAGTAGCCAGGACCCAGCAGTGGAAAGCAGGTCAGTATGTTTCCCTTTTGCAGATCTGCCGGGAGTTCAAGCCAGGGCCTGCGATGCGGGAGACGTCCGAGTCTCACGCTCGTCTGCAAGGGCCCTTAGAATCAAATCCCACCAAGGACAACATTTGTTTGGAGTTTGTATTTTCTCCCTATATTTGCTTGGGTTTCCTCTGGGTACTCTGGTTTCCTCCCACACTCCAAAGACATACTGATAGGGAATCTAGATTGTGAGCTCCACTGGGTACAGTGAGTGATGACAATGTCTGTAAAGTGCTGTGGAATATGTCAGCAATATATAAGTGCATAAATAGAATATGGCAGTGCTATGTAAGTAAAATAAATAAATGCAGTGCTTTAAAAAAAGTATTTGTACTCTTACAGATTTCTTTTTTTTTTCTTTTTGCACATTTGTCACGCTCAAATGTTTCGGATTATGCAACAAATTTGAATATCAAAGACAACCTGAGTAAATACAAAAAGCAGTTTTTAAATGATGATTTCATATATTAAAGGGGTTTTCCCACAAAAATATTCTACAGTTTTAAAACCAGAACTTAGATCTCAATGCTTTAGTAATTGCATGTAATTAAAAATTTCGTAAAGCCATTGAGTTATTCAATGAAATGTATCTGTATTGCGTCACCTGCTGTTTGTTCTTTTTCTTATTTCTTTGTCCTGCTAACTGAGAAAGTTGCACATGCTCAGTTTCATCCTTCACTTCTCCTTTATTTCATATATCAAACTTTTTTAAAATAGCAAAATATATATAAAAAATTGTCCATATGACCTGCATCTATACAATGAGCAGTGCTGCACATAGAGCCCAGATCACCATTTTTAGTCTCCTGTTGCCCAGTTCACCCGCTGTCAGCACTGAAATTTGCACTAAAATTCTGGACTGCTGTGCTCACGTAATGGAGGAAACACTAAGTGCTGACAGTGGGAGAATGGGGGTAGTGGGAAAATGAAAAATAGTGATCTGGACTCCTTATATGCAGTACTACTTACATATTACAGCAGGTAGTAGTGCAAGATCGTGCTTACAGATTGTCTTTCAGTACAGTCAAGGCTCCTTGATCATCATCTATGTCCACCTCTTACTACTAAGCAATCCTGAATGGTTAACAGGAACCTACTTCCAAGCAACCTCATCTAAACGCCTTGTAGCCATTGTGCAATTTATGCACCAGTCATTCACATGGCCTTACATGTTCTGAGATTAATAAATTCATAATATGGCATGTACATAAGTCAACTGGACCATACTGTATGCATACCTCTATGCAGAGGGTTTTCTCCATGATCTAGTCATAATATATTCGCTTGGATGTACAGTACAGGGTGGGCCATTTATATGGACACACCTAAGTAAAATGGGAATGGTTGGTTATATTACCTTCCTGTTTGTGGCACATTAGTAAATGGGAGGGGGAAAACTTTTCAAGATGGGTAGTAACCATGGCGGCCATTTTGAAGTCGGCTATTTATTTGGAATCCAACTTTAGTTTTTTCAATGGGAAGAGGGTCATGTGACACATCAAACTTATTGAGAATTTCACAAGAAAAACAATGGTGTGCTTGGTTTTAACGTAACTTTATTCTTTCATAAGTTATTTACAAGTTTCTGACCACTTATAAAATGTGTTCAAAGTGCTACCCATTGTGTTGGATTGTCAATGGAACCCTCTTCTCCCACTCTTCACACACTGATAGCAACACCGCAGAAAAAATGCTAGCTCAGGCTTCCAGTATCCGTAGTTTCAGGTGCAGCACATCTTGTATCTTCACAGCATAGACAATTGCCTTCAGATGACCCCAAAGATAAAAGTCTAAGAGGGTCAGATCGGGAGACCTTGGGAGCCATTCAACTGCTACATGATGATGTGTTTCCCTCTTTATGCACTGAAGCTGGCACGTTCCCTGAGTTTTTCCTACAAGATGGTGCACCACCACATTATGGGTGTCAGGTCCGAGCATTCCTAGATGAACAGTTTCCTGGAAAGTGGATTGGTTGTTGTGGGCCAGTTGAATGGCCCCCAAGGTCTCCCGGTCTCTCTTTAGTGGAACAAAATAAGGACATAGAGGCAGCGCCAATAAAGTGGTGGAGAAAAAAAAAAAAGGTTCTTTTAATCCATGTTATGGCAGTCCAAAAATATGAGTCTAAATTCCTTCTTTTAGATGTAGAATGACTGTACGTCGCTATTAGGCTTAGTTCACACTTCACTTATTTGGTCTGTAATTGTCAGCCCAAAGCAGGTGCGGGTCAAACCCACTGAACAGGTGCAGATCTATTCTTGATACCTAATCAGAGAGTAGGCTCCTGAATTTGCCTCACAATACGTGATGGAAATAACAGAAGTGGGAACTCCGACTTACAGGTCAATGTTAGCGTCAGGTCTAATTTATTGGTGTGGCCTTAACTGTGCAGTGGCCCAAAATTCAAGGAATGACTGACAGTGTAGAGGGTGTCAGCAGTAAGGCTGTATTCACATCACTGTTTATTTTTCTGTTCTTCTGATCCTTCAGAAAAACAGCCTAAATAAAAAGGATCCTGTAGTTTGAGCAACAGCCTTCATACCGTATATTTGCATGTGTCCTGTGTTTTGGACTCACTCCTGCTTTAGGCTTCCAAATCACGATCAAACTCTGATGCTACATACTGACTGTGTTAGAGGCCTCATGCTCAATTTGCATGAGTTTGGGCCAGTTGCTTCTGAAATCGTCTTTATTCACACGGTCAGGATTTGGTCAGTTTTTTGCATCAGTACTTGTAAGACAAAAACAAGAGTGTTCAAAAACAGAGATAACATGTGAAGGAAATATTTGCATGTCTTCTGGGTATTGGACCCACTCCTGCTTTTGGCTTCCAAATCATGATCAAATCCAGATGCAACATATTGTATGAAAGAGGCCTTGTGGACGCTCAAGAGGACCCGTTTTTTTTTTTCTTATTTTCCTGTTCTTCTGACGGATTAGAAGAACAGAAAAATAAGTGGTGACATCAACATGGCCAAACAGGAATACTACACCTCACGCTGTTGAGACTATGTCTAATGCACATAGTATCCACAACATCCACAACGGCAGCATCTCCACAAAAGCGTATTTATTCTTCAAAAAGTCATCAGAACATATGCAAAAATCGCCAATAAAGTGCAACGTTTCGGTTACATGGTAACCTTTCTCAAGCATGTATGTCTAATGCACAGTCAGTCACTCTATGTACAACAGAACATATAATGAATGGCACAGCAGTGGAACAAGATGCACAGGGTGATTACACATAGACTGCACTTCACTCTCCACTGTCCTTGCAGTCTCTCTGTGCTCTCCCTACAGTGTCTCTGTACTGTTGCTATCCAGGTTTGTACAATTAAAGCTGTGTTAAACTCTTTCCCTAGCACATCTGTCCCAGGGCTGGTTTTAGACAAAATGTGGCACTGGGCAAAATCAAAAGTGGGGCCCCAAATCTTGTAATAATGTACTAACAACACAGTTACATTCTGTCGATTCCATCCTTCCCTCACAGATTTACACCCCATAAAGCTCCTCACACAATTCTACACCCTCATGGCCCCAGAATACCCCACATGCAACCCCCCCTCACAGCAATGAGTTCCCTTCACTCACGGCATCTGAGAGTGTTAAAAACCTGAAGTGTGGGATTCCTCTTCAGGCGCACTTTCCCCCAACACAGATTGGGGAAAGCACCCTGTTCTATAAATAAGCTGCAGCAGGCATCCAGACTCATTGCCACTAGATGGCAGCACTAAAATGTGATATAGTGATTTCTATACAGACTAATGGAGCAATACATCTGATGCATCTGAAGTTGTGGTCCACTTGGGGAACTTAACAAAAAGTAAAAAAAAAAAAAAAAGTTTTGAAAAAAAAAAAAAAAAAACAACTTAAAAATTAAAATCATCCCCATTCCCCAAAATAAAAGAAACAAAAATAGGATTATGTGCATCGCCGCATGCAAAAACACCCATACTATTAAAATATTTTTAAAAAGTTAGCCCATATGGTAAATGACATAACAGAATTTTTTTTTTAAAAGGCAGATTCATGTTTTTTTCATCACTTTATCGTCCAAGAAAATTGAATAAAAAGTGATCAAGTCATACACACCCCAAAATAGTATTGTCAAAATCGACAGATCGTCCCAAAAACAATGAGCCCCACACATCTCCATAGACATAACTATA
Organism: Rhinella marina; assembly: GCA_900303285.1. Taxonomy (NCBI): domain Eukaryota; kingdom Metazoa; phylum Chordata; class Amphibia; order Anura; family Bufonidae; genus Rhinella; species Rhinella marina. The sequence continues at coordinate 46,854 of ONZH01018080.1, forward strand.
AAAAAAGTTATGGGGGTCAAAATATCGCGAAGAAAAGAAAATTTTTTTTTATGAAGACTTAGCTTGTTGCAATGAGTGTGCCTATAGACATCCTGAGCGAGGGTGCGTTTGGGTTGCTACCTTTCCCAACAAAAAATACTGGGTGCACAAGTTAAAAAGGTTGATGCGGGTTAATACGGATGTTATTTGATCATATTTTACATTTTGCTTCATTTTTATTCCTAATAAAATCAAACTTTTCACTGTTGGGGACACCCTGTGTATTTAAGTTTTATTTAGCCTCTATTTTTAAAATTAAATTCAATTTGTTTTACTTCGCTCAACGCTAATTACAGGATAGCCATGCATTTAGCCCTTTACTATCAAAGCAAAATATTTTCTTGTTTCCGAAAAGGGAGGCCAAATTACTTTAGTTCCAGGATGTACTATGTACCTAGTTTGCTGCACCTTTCGGCCAGCATATACCTGCTGCCTATGTGTCTGACTGGGAGGTTCCTCCGAGTCACCTACTTTCACCTACTTACCACAAGCAGCAGAAGCCGCAGCAGCGAATTCAGTATCATCAACATGATGGAGCAATTTTTCATGTGCTGCACCAGGCTGACACAAATGAGCAAACAGAAATGTCATCATGTGACCAGTGCAGTAGAGGCTCCACAGTAGGTTCCACAGTGAAGAGAACTCTTGGTGAATGAAACTCTGCTGAGGTCTGCTATAAGAAGAGGCAAGTGAAGGCAGAGTAATGCTGGGAGTTGTAGTTATTTAACTGGGACTGTATGTTAGGGATGAAGAGAGGGATGTTATTTATATGGGACTGAATGTTCAGGGAGTGTTGTTATTTACATGGGACTGTATGTTGTTGGCAGCTGTGGGAGGGGATGATGTTATTTACATGGGAGTGAATTTTGGAGGGGGCTGAGGGAGAGAGAGTGATGTTATTTATATGGGGTTGAACGTGGCTGCGGAGAGAGTGAAGTTATTTATATGGTACTGTATATTGGAAGAGCTGAAGGGAGGGGAGTGATGTTATTTACATGGGACTGTATGTTGGAGGGGCTGAAGGGAGGGGAGTGATGTTATTTACATGGGACTCTACAGCGGAGGGAGGGAAAACAATTTTATTTACATGGGACTGTATGGTGGAGGGGCTGAGGAATCATCATTGCTGAGGGTACTAAAGGGAGGAATATAACTACAGGGGGCATTATAACAGTAGAGGGCAGTAAAAATACTGGGGACACTTAAGGGCGAGCATTATAAGAGGAGGGGGCAATATAAATACTGGGGCACTGTAGGGTTATTATAAATCCAGGGGACATAATAGATGTTCTTATTACTACTGGGGCCGCTATAGGAGGGACTTATAGATCCACCTTATTTCTACTAAGAGCACTATGGGGGATCTTATTACTACTGAGGGATCTGTAGAGAGCTTTATTACCAGTGGGGGAACAATAGGAGGGCTTTATTTCTACTGGGGGCCCTGAGGGTATTATTATTAATACTGGATGGCTCTTCCACTGATGGAGGCACTGTTGGGGAGTATTATCACTGTTGGGGGCACTGTAGGGGGCAGTATTACTAATGAGGGCATTCTAGAAGGGAATTACTTTTGGTGGGACTTTGAGGAGCAATATTACTATGGGGGTACTGATATTTCTTCAGGATGGTATTTGGGGGTATTCAGGGGCACAGCGAGCAGCAGGATAAACCCTGTATGGAATCCAGGTTGGGAGATGATGAAATGTGAGGAATCTAAGATGTCTGTGTGTCCGGACTGAATGGAGAAGATGATGACAGAGAAGATCTACATCAGAGGAGACGTCACCTGGAGGGCCTGGATGTGAAAGGTAAGTGCTGCTGCGGAAGGGGGGGGGGGGGGAGGTGGTCGACTTAGAGAATTGGGCCATATACATTGGGGCTTGGGCCCCAGATCTTTGGAGACCCTAGCAACGCACCTGCTCAGTACTTTCCCCCGCTGCTGCTAGTATTGTCCCCTACTGCCCCTAGTCTTCACTCACAGGTAAAGGGGCCCGGCACTGTCACTGTACTTCATGATGGGCCCCGTCAGAGTGCTCAATCTAACCTGCATCACATGCAGTACAGCATCTATCAGGCCCCAGCACTGCCCTACTTCTAGTTAATGTCTTACTGTAATGGGAGAGTGGGAGAGTTTATAAGTCTGATAATTGTGTTGGTGACACAATTACACCTCATCTGCATCCGTGACATGGAAATACTGTTAATTCTGTCAGTGACCTATAGCCATTTTTTGGGGTGCAAAACACCTCATTTGCTCCCGGGACACAGAAATACAATTGTTTGTCTGTCAGCCAATTTGGTGAGTGACCGTAAAAAAAAAAAATGAAGAGAGCATCAAATAGGGGACATGCTGCTGCTGGTGTTGGTGGAGCTCCTGCTGCAGGGAAAGGACGTTGTCAATCTGTGCCAGCTACGCGCCCAAATAAAACACCTTCCTCTGGTGCATGCACGCAACAGGACGTTCTTCGTAATTTTGTAGGCCCGAGTATAGCTCTACAAATGGTGAGGCCAGAAAAGAAACCATGTAGAAATCTGAGTCTCATTTCCTTCTGGGATTCACATTCCCTCCTATCTCTTGGTTTAACTTGATGGACTTATGTCTTTTTTCAACCTTATTAACTATAAGTAGAGGCTGTAGTAGATTGGATGGCTGACAGTGCCTCCAGTTCCTTCACATTGTCTCCCATCTGATCCCCTGCTGAAAACGCCCATGGGAGTCTGTCTTCCACCTCCACCACTTGCACATCAGCCAAACAGTCTAAACCCCAAGTCATGCAGCAGTCACTTATGCTTTTTGATGACTGTGCTGGCGGGGGTTCTGTGGGCCATCCACCTAGCCCTGCCCCAGAAGTGGAAGAGATTGAGTGCACAGATGCCCAACTACTCATGTTTGAGTATGGGGATGTGGGAGGACCACTGCAGCGCATATCTGATGATGATGACGAAACACAGGTGTCAACTGCTGGGGATTTCTGCACTGTACAGGCCGGCAAGGAGGGCAGGGGTGAGGAGTGAGTGGAAGATGATTTGGAGAATGATGAGGTCGTAGACCAGGTTCTCCGAGTGATGTGTGCAGTTCAGAGGAAGAGAAGGGGGTCACGCAGTGCCAGCCGCACAGCAAAAGAGGGAGCAGGGTGCAAAAGCAGAGCAGCCAGCCCATAGCCAAGGGGGAAAGCACACCAAAGCCAGCTCAAATGAGTTCCGTGGCATGTCAGTTTTTCAGGCAATATGCTGAAGACAAGTCATGGGTGGCTTGTTAACTGTGCAGTCAAAGCCTGAAATGAGGCATAAATGTTGTAAACCTGAGCCCCACCTGCATGACCAGGGAATTAACGTCAAAGCACAAGCTGCAGTGAAGGAGACACCTGGAAAACCACAAAAGATCTGAGGCTCATTCTGCTTCCTCTTCTGCGGTCTAGGCCTCTTCCGCCCTTTCTGGAGCAAAGAGATGATGTGACAGCAACACCAGTGTCACCGAGCATCTCCACACTGTCGAAAGAATTCAGCTGTCCATGCCCAAAACACTGGAGAGAAGGGGGGGGAACCCCTTACCCACCCTTGAGCCCTGGCACTGAATGCCAGCATTTCAAAAATCCTGGCCGTTGAAATGTTGCCATTCCATCTGGTGGAGATTGACAGTTTTAAAAACTTAATGATGGTGGCTGTCCCATGGTAGATGGTTCCCAGACACCACTACTTTTCCTGGTGGGCCGTCCCTGCCCTGCACCAGTAGCGGAAAAAATAAGGTGTGCGCTGCACAACGCTATTAGTGGCAAGGTCCTCATAACCAGCGATACGTGGAGCAGTAAGCATGAGCAGGGGTGTTATATCTCCCTAACTCCCCACTGGGTAAATGCAGTAGTGGCTGGACCTGAGGAAGAAAGTGGTTTGGCTCATGTCCTGCCAGCACCATGGATTTCTGGATGTTTCTCAATGCCTCCTCCTCCTACTCTGCTTCCTCATCCTTCTCCTTCCTCCTCTATCGCCTCTTCATCACGTCAGTCCAACACCACCACCACCAACTTCAGCACAGCCAGGGGAAAACAACAGCAGGCTGCTCTGACAATAGGACAGGCATGGAAGAACAGGCCGCTGAGCGCCTGGCGCATATGCTGAATTTGGTGGTGCAGAGGTTCCTAAAAAATTACCTTGACATGTTAGCGCTGCTGCAGAAAGTGTGAACAGTCTGTGCGTACTTTTGGTGTTCTCACCCTGCTGCTGCTCACCTCTCTGCCTTCTCGGTCACCGCACATGCTGGAGAGACTGTGCGAGCAGCAGCAGGCGATAGTGGAGTTTCCGCTGCAGCACGCATGGGTCCCTCTCTAGCCCTTTCTATGACTTTACTGGCATTTTTCAGCCCCAAAGTTCGGGTCTTTATTGACTTCAATGGGGTTCGGGGTTGAGTTTGCATCAAGTTTGGGAGCCAAGCCGGACTTTGAAATAACGTTAGGCTGAACCTGTTGAACATCCATGGGTCCACTCATCACTACTTACAGACAGATGTCCTGACATTTTCCTTTAGAATTTGCTGGCATAATTTAGAATTCATTGTTCCATCAACTGTGTAAACCTGTCCTGACCCAGATTCAAGAAAACAGGCCCAAAATGTTATACTACCACCACTTTGTTTTACAGATGGGATAAAGTTTTTATGCTGGAATGCATTGTTTTCCTTTCTTTAAACAAAAGTCTTCTAATTTAAACAAAAAATGTTCTATTTAGGTATCATCCTTGCCTAAAATATTCTTCCTTTAGCCTTCTGGCTTATCTGGGTGATCTTTAGCTAACTACAGATGGGCAGTATGACGACGAATACTGCACCTCGCAGACCCGCCTGACGTCAACTACATTGAGCTCACATGGTACGGTTTTGTCACTGGTTACCAAGATGTGACTTTACGCTCTGCCTTGGAGTACGAGCTTTGCACAGTTTACACCTACTTTCCACACAGTCACAGGGAGGCACCCTGACAAGCTGAGAGCCTTTTCACTGCCCCAGTGAAACAGCGCCCTGACAGCCGGGTAGACAGCTACCAGTTCCTTGTTAGATTTAAGCCCGGTCCGCTAGTGAGATTATATCGGGTCAGAGACCAACCCCCAGGTAGTTTACAACTATGCCGAAACACAGATGTGGGGATTCGTGATCGAGATACTAGAACAGAGCAAGATTAAATTATATTTAATTGCCTTAAGGACGTATTAGACTAGACCCCATTTCCCCTTTATCTGGTGAGGTTGCTCAGAATCCAGAAACCCATTATGGCCTCAGTGGAAGATCACAGGAAGATGGTTCTGTCAGCAATGTATCCGGCTAGATTCCGGCTACAAGTGGAGACCACACACTGTTATTAGGTTCCTACTGGGAGATCTCTGTATCTACCCTTCCTGGTATCCTACCCCTAAACAACGACCAGTGGTACATCCGTCTTGGTCCCAGGGTCTCGGGTATGTAACCGGTTTATTTCTGGGATGGATGGGCAATTCATAATCACTTGTGAACTCCCGGTTCCATGATGTCTGATGGATTCTTTTGTTCTGTTGGCCAACTCAGCCCTCCCAACCGGCATTTGTGCTGCCAGAGAAGTTGAGTTGCCAGTGCAGCTGAGTGGGTTGTGAAAGATTAACACGTTGCCTCTCTTTCAAGCAGGGCCCCCCTGTGAAGTTTGATTCCCTCTGCCCACTCCTGGAGCAAATAGCAGGAATGAAATCATAACTCCACATTCCTCACAGGCAGCAATGTTTTGTTTTTGTTTGTTTTTTTAGAGCAGAAGCTTTCTCCTTGTGATCCTGTAGTGTACACCATTGTTGTTCAGAGTCCTCCTGATGGTGGACTCATAATTATTAACATGAGAAAAGCTTTTAGTTGCTTTCCTTGGATTCCTTTGTGATCTCCTAGAATCAGAAGCCTTCCTCTTGGCATGATCTTTGCTGGTCGTCCACTCCTGGTGTGGGTAATAATCAGTAATAATGGTCTTGATTCTTCACCATTTGTATACAATGTGTCTGACTGTGGATTGATGGAGCATCAACAACTCTTGTTCTGAGGTCACCAGAAATCTTTGTGCATGCCATGATACACTTCTATAAACATGTATTATGAAAATCAGGCTTTGATAGAACTCTGTTAATTAAATAAAGTAGGTCACCCATTCACACCTGATTGCCATCCCATTGACTGAAAACACCGGACTATTTTCACCTTCAAATTATCTGCGAACCCTAAGGCCCCATTCAGATGACCGTGTGAATGGGGCTGTATCTATTCCGCAATATTGCAGAATAGATGTGGCCCCATTCACCTCTATGGGAGCGGGGAGCTGCCGCACCGAGCTAGCTCCGTGCCGTGGCTCCACTGAAAAATATGAAGCATGTCCTATACTTGTCCGCACGCACGGACAAGTATAGGCATTTTGAATGGGGCCGCCTGGCGTGTGTTCCGAGAGATGCGGAACACACGCCGGGCGGCCGCCATATTATTGCGAGTCCACAATAATGCGGACCCGCAATAATACGGTCGTGTAAATGGGGCCTAAAGGTTCACATCTCTCTTTATCTATGCCCCCAATTCCAAAAAGGTTGGGATGCTGTGAAAAATGTAAATATAAATAAATTAAAAAAATGCAATGATTTGCAAATCTTATAGACCATATTTTTTCACAGTAAAACATAGAACACATATCAGATTTTGAAAGTTAGGCATTTTTCTATTTCATGAAAAAATAATTGATTTAGAACTTGATGGCAGCACCACATCTTAAAAAAGGTGGAGCAGGGCCGTGTCTACCATTGTGTGGAATCCCCTCTTCTTTTAACTTCTTTCTACCAACATCTGGGAAGTGAAGAGACTAGAGATGAGCGAACATGCTCGTCCGAACTTGGTGCTCGTTCGAGCATTAGGGTATTCGCATATGCTCACTACTCGGACGAGCATATCGCGATCCTCGAGGAAATGGCAACTTCCTCTTTCTGCATGTTAGCCGCCATTTTTCAGCCAATCAACATGCAGGAGAGTCTTTGGTACCTCCTAGCATCACGTGGGGCCCCTACAAGGGATTGGCTGGGCAGATCAGATGACCTGGGAATATAAGAATCTGGTCCCGCGCTGCTCGCGTCATACGCCGTCTGCATGAGATTAGGGATAGAGCTGCTGTCTGTCAGGGAGAGAGTTAGGGCCTGAATTTAGTTGTTGGTTAGGCAGGAATCACCCACAAAGAACCCAACAGCCCTTCTAAGGGCTACAAGCACCTTTTTTTTTGGTCTCCTCCTGGCTGCTGGCTGGGACTTGTAGTGCAGGTACCGCCATATTGGCTGCACACTGTTAGGGCATGAAATTAGAATCTGGTTAGGCAGGAATCATCCACAAAGAACCCAATGCTCCTTCTAAGGGCTACAACGACATTTTTTTTGTTCTCCTCTCGGCTGCTGGCTGGGATTTGTAGTGCAGCTACCGCCATCTTGGTTGCACACTGTGCACTGGTGGCAGAAAGGGGACAGCACATGGTCCACACAGACCCCAATGAAATTGCCCAAAGTTCTCTCGGTACTCATTTTTACTGCTGCTGTACCTTGGCTTGCTGGGATCTGTAGTGCAGTCTAGGGAAAACGTTTTGTCACTCAGTTATATAAACTACAGTCCAGTAAACAATTGTGAGGTGTGCTGTACAGCAGCGTCAGTCTATAAAATAAGTTTTTTCACTCAATTATATAAACTACAGTCCAGTGAACAATTGTGAGGTGTGTGATACACTAGCCGCAGTCTACAGAATACGTTTTTATTCTCAGTTATATAAACTACAGTCCAGTGCAAAATTGAGTGGTTTGCGGTGCAATAGCTGGAGTCAGCGTTCAGCTGTCTTTGCAACAGACATTTGAGCGCAAGCGAAAATACAATTTGGCCCACCCACATGCACAAGCCCTAAATGTCCACATCTCCAAATTGTTGAGCCTGGAGATGCTGCCCTATAGACTGGTAGAGACTGAGGCTTTCCGCAATCTGATGGCGGTGGCTGTCCCTCGGTACTTGGTCCCCAGCCGCCACCTTTTTTTTTTTTTTCACGATGTGCCGTCCCAGCCCTACACCAGCATGTGTCAGAAAACATCATCTGTGCCCTGACCAACGTGGTTAGTGATAAGGTCCACCTAGCCACGGACAAGTGCTGGCGGGAAGGGACACTATATCTCCCTGACGGCACATTGGGTTAACTTGGTGGAGGCTGGGACAGAGTCTGACCCTGGGGCCGCTCATGTACTGCCCACACTGAGGATTGCGGGGCCTACCTCGGTCACGGTTTCTCAGATGTACTATGCCTCTTCCTCCAACCCCTCCTCCTCCTCCGAATTACCATCCGTGGGCACGGTGCCTTCAGTCGGTAGCTCTAGGCGCAGCAGCAGTGCCGTGGGTAAGCACCAGCAGGCGGTGCTCAAACTGCTGAGCTTAGGTGACAAAAGGCACACCGCCCAAGAGCTGTTACAGGGCATCACTGCGCAGACCGATCTGAGGCTGGCACCGCTGAACCTCAAGCCAGGCATGGTTGTGTGTGACAATGGGCGTAACCTGGTGGCGGCTCTGCAACTCGGCAGACTGACACATGTGCCATGCCTGGCCCACGTTTTCAATCTCATAGTTCAGCGGTTCCTCAAGACATACCCCAATTTGTCAGATTTGCTCACCAAGGTGTGCCGCATCTGTGCGCATTTCCGCAAGTCAAGCACAGATGCTGCCACTCTCAGGGCAGCGCAGCAGTGCCTACAACTGCCAGCTCACCGACTGTTGTGCGACTTGCCCACGAGATGGAATTCAACATTAAACATGTTATCCAGAGTTTACCAGCAGCGCAAAGCGATTGCAGACTGCCAGATGTCAACTTCCACCAGAACTGGTAGTCAGGTCAGTCAGCTTCCTCAAGTCTACAATGAGGAGTGGACGTGGATGTCTGATATCTGTCAGGTGTTGAGCAACTTTGAGGAGTCAACACAGATGGTCAGCGGCGATGCCGCCATTATCAGCCTCACCATCCTGCTGCTTTGCCTGTTGAAAAACTCACTGCTCAGCATGAAGTCAGAAGCTTTGCGCTTGTCACAGGAGATGGGGGGAAGAAGATACGTCGCTTGATAGCCAGAGCACTCTCCGGTCTGTTTCTCAGCGCGTATTGGAGGAGGGGGATGAGAATGAGGAGGAAGAGGAGGAGAATGTTGGCGAGACAGAAGAGGGTACCAATACTCAGTCCTTCTTAACTCTTGAGCGTGTATGGGCTGAAGAGGAGGAGGAGGAAATGGAGAGTCAGGCCAGTGAGGAGAGGGAATTCTTGCGTGTTGGGACTCTGGCACACATGGCAGACTTCATGTTAGGCTGCCTATCCCGTGACCCTCGCGTTAGAAGCATTTTTTTCAAACACTGATTACTGGGTGTTCACTCTCCTGGACCCACGGTACAAGCAGAACCTTTCCACTCTCATCCCTGTAGAGGAAAGGAGTATGAGAGTGAATCAATATCAACAGGCCCTGGTGCATAAGCTGAAACAATCCTTCCCATCTGGTTCTGTGGGCCAAGTAGCGGGGGAGAGGAGGCGAGCAGGCAGCTTGTCCAGCACTGGCAGGGGAACACTCTCCAAGGCCTTTGCCAGTTTTATGTCACCCCAGCAAGACACTGTCACCTGTCCCCAGTCTAGGCAGAGTAGGGGGGAGCTGTACAGAAAGATGGTGAGGGAGTACCTAGCTGACCATACCAACGTCCTGCGTGATCACTCTGCTCCATACTACTGGGTTTCAAAGCTGGACACGTGGCCTGAACTGGCGCTGTACGCCTTGGAGGTGCTGGCCTGCCCTGCCGCTAGCGTGTTGTCAGAGCGGGTATTCAGTGCAGCTGGTGGCGTCATCACCAATAAGCGATATAACAATAGAAAATTCGGACCAGCGATAAATATATATATATTTTCATAAGTGCATATCCATAAAGCAAAATTATAGAAATACAAAAATATATGGATATATAGTTGCACAACATGTAATAAGCAATAGGAGTAAAAGTAAATCTAGATATATGTGGCGCTATGCCGACTAAAGATAAAAAAGGAAGTCCTTAGTTACACATATTCGCAAATGCGTGATTATGCCCACTCACCAAACTTCACGGTAACTTCCTGTGGAGTGGGTCCCTACACTCATCTATGCCTCTGTTCAGACTAAATCCAAGTCTCCATTATTCAGGGCGTGTGGAACCAGCTAAATAGGAATCCTATCAGGAAGTCCTGGGTGAATGGACGCCTGTCAGCGCTGCCAGTTGACAGGCGTCCATTCACCCAGGACTTCCTGATAGGATTCCTATTTAGCTGGTTCCACACGCCCTGAATAATGGAGACTTGGATTTAGTCTGAACAGAGGCATAGATGAGTGTAGGGACCCACGCTTATTAAAATGAACAAAGCCTGGATTTCACCTGAATTCAAATCTCCTCCGGGGGAAAGCAGCTAAAGAATAAGATTCCTAATGTAACCGATTCCTCTCCTCTCCTCTACTCCTCGTCATTGCCAAACGCTGACCCAAAGGGGAATTTTTTAGAGGGCCAACTGGCACTCTTTTAAGACAATGTTTCCAGAGGGCCACTTACAGGCCCTCTCTCAAATAATTTTTTTAGTAGCGTCAAATACAGACACTCCAAAAACAATTTTACATGAGGGAGTGTCTCCCCATCTGCCATCATGTTCGGTCAGGCTGTTCGTAGGTACACCACCTCTGTCGTCTGCAGAAGCGGCCACTATGAGGAAGGCCACGGCAAGAACATCCCCTTTTCAATTGAGAACAAGTGGAGACTTGTAGGAGGATGACACTTTTCTTCGGCAGTGGATTCACCTTCCCGTTTATCATTGCCATACAACAGTTGGTGAAAAAGTAATTGGCAATGATGAAGAAAATGTAACGGTGCAGTGGACCGTCTGTGAAGCAAACCTATATATTCCTACCATGCCAACCAGTGGCGTAGCTATAGGGGAAGCAGGGGAAGCGACTGCTTCGGGGCCCAAGCTCAGCAGGGGCCCGGGAGCAGTAGCAGGGATGTGGCAAATCAGCAGGGTAATATTTCTATTTCTCTCTCTTTCCAGGGGTGGGGTGGAATCGTAACGCTGCGCATTGAAACAAGAGGATGGGGAGAGAGGGATTCTCCTACCTCTCCTCTGTGCTGTTTGCACTGTGTAATCTGATTGGTGGAGGAGCAGTGAGAGGAAGCTGCTGCTCCACCAATCTTTTCAAGTAATACTTCAGTCACAAACAGGGCCCTCTCCGAGACTTCCAGAAGCACCATGTGGACCCTGCATGTGACCCTCTGCACTCCTGCCTGCCTGTCAGGCTGCCTCTCTTACCTGCCCCTCCACCTCCCTTGTAGTGCCAGCTGACCTCCTGCTCTGGCTGTAACAGACATCCAGGAAGCAGGAACAACCCAGAGCAGCGCTGTCTCAGCCATCTGAGCATTGCTGCAGCTTGCCAGCCAGCCAATACAGCAGACCTTCAGACTCACTGCCAGCCTGACCAACAGTGGTAAGTTTGTGCCCCCTGCCTTGTACTGCACCCCCTATGCTGCATTCTGCCCCCTGCCCTGTACCCCCTATGCTGTATTCTGCCCCCTGCCCTGTACTGTACCCCCTATGCTGCACTATGTGTGCCCCCTGCCCTGTACTGTGTCCCCTATGCTGTATTCTGCCCCTTGCCCTGTACTGTGTCCCCTATGCTGCACTATGTGTGCCCCTGCACTGTACTGTGTCCCCTATGCTGTATTCTGCCCCTTGCCCTGTACTGTGTCCCCTATGCTGCACTATGTGTGCCCCTGCACTGTACTGTATCCCCTATGCTGTATCTTGCCCCCTGCTTTGTACTGTGCCCCCCATTCTGCACTGTGTGCCACCTGACCTGTACTGTACCCCCTGTGCTATATTTTTCCCCCTGCCCTGTACTGTGTCCCCCTACACAGTGTGTGCCTCCTGCCCTGTACTGTATGCCCTATAATGCACTGTGCCCGCTATGCTGTCCTGTGCCCCTGCCTTGTACTGTGCCCCCCATGCTGCACTGTGTGTGCCCCCTGCCCTGTGAACTCTCCCTTACATATGCACATATAGGATGCCAGGATAGTCATGAAGGGGGGCACCATACAAAATTTTGCTGTGGGGCCCAGTCAGTTCTAGCTACGCCCCTGATGCCAGCCATGGGTTGTACATAAACTAATAACAGGAAAAACAAAAAAAATATTTTACAGGAGGGTCAACTGCAGACACTCCAAAACAATTTTTTTAGGAGGGTCAACTTCGGACACTCCAAAACAAATTTTTGGGAGGCTCACCTACAGACATTTGCAATCTCAGTCTGACCAAGGCATTGGTGGTGTCACTGCCATGCTGTGTCAGGCTAAATTTTTGGGTGCTTCACCTGCTACCTCAATCTAACTTGGTCACTTGTTGGTGTCACTACGCTGTCACCATGCTGTGTCAGGCTTATGCCTGCGTCGTGGGGCGGGGGATAGCACAGCAGTGCCAGCATGGGCAGTGGTGTCACCTGCAGGCGGTGATGGACATTCGTTGCACCTAGTTGGGTGTTTTCCTAACATGTGCCAGCACATGTGCCTTGCCCATCTTGGTCAGCACAATTGCCTTGAGGGTCACCACCAGGCTGTTGCCCAGAATTTGGCATAATGGTACGATTAGGCAGCCTCAGAGGCATCCATGCATGCTGCCCCTGCTGTTTCCTGTCCATTTCCGTGGTGTTTCCATTATTTTCTGAGGTTTCCAGGTTTTCACCCAGCCTTCCCTAGGCAGAGCCCCGGTCCCCTGCAAAAAATGCTCGAGTCTCCCATTGACTTCAATGGGAAAAATTCGATTTGAATAACGAGCACCCGAGCATTTTAGTGCTCGCTCATCTCTAGAAGAGACCAATTGCCAGTATTTTGTGAGAGGAATGCTATCCTATTGTTTAAGGAAAGGAAAATACATACAATGGCACACTGCCAACCAGATAAAGCACAAAATGCCATAGTGATATGAGGTATTCTGAAGCTAATGCTATGCTTTAGCTAGCATTAGCTTCAGAATACCTCATATCACTATGGCATTTTGTGCTTTATCTGGTTGGCAGTGTGCCGTTGCATTGTATGTATTTCCTTTCCTTGTGCATTTAGCCATAGCAACGTGCACCTGCGCACTGGGATGTGCTGACTGAAATTCCTTTTTTTTTCTTTGTAAGTTTGTACTGGAGGTGTGGCTACTCCATTTGGTCATGCACTCCTGACTAGCCCCGTCTGCCCCATAGGCGGATTTTAATTAGTGTAACTATAAAGCCGAGTGGACTCGGCATGCATGTTTGGAATCTGCATCCCTGTATTAGTGGAGACCTTTGAAGCACCATAAATGGTAAAAGGCAGAAGGGACCCAGCATGCATGTGGAACCAACACCCCCTGATTATACGGAAGCCAAGGCTGGCACATAACAGGTAGGAAATAGTGTTAGGTTCCCGTTCTACAGAGATCACCTTGATGATTTGGTGGAAGGGCCCAGATAATTTTGTACAAAATATATTTGCCAAGAATCTCTAATTTACTAAACAAGCATAGCATTAGCTTCAGAATACCTCATATCACTATGGCATTTTGTGCTTTATCTGGTTGGCAGTGTGCCGTTGCATTGTATGTATTTTCCTTTCCTTGTGCAAATTTTGAAAATGAACATGAGGTGTAATCCCACTTGCAACTTTATGGTGATTGGTTTTAGGTGGGTCCCAACTCAAATATTAGATGCAGTATGTTATATTAGTGGTCTATGCCTGCCACCACTCCACTACTCAGGGAGGGCATGGACAAGCATCACTTACCTGGCTGATCCTGCTGTCCATCCAGCAGTCTAGACCCACTGGCCCTGCTCTGCCTTCCAGCAGCGGACATCACCACTGGGATCCAAAAACTCACCTCCTGATGCAGACTCCAGTCTGCACTTTCCTGCTAGGCCCATTCAGTCTGATCTTAGGGTAGGTACACACGCTTGAGCTCCTGGTTCTTAAAGGGCCAGTACATATATGTCCTAATCTCCATCAGCCTATGGCTGGCTACCCTGGGGTACTAATGGCACCTTCCCTGCAAAGGTGTTCTGTTTGTCTGCCCATCTAGCGACTTCTACCCAATTCCTGATTCTCTGCTGCCTTACACGACTAGTGCCTAATTACCAAATTGTCGTTTTGCTGCCTGCTGACCTCAGATCTATTTAATGAATTCACATATAATATGCCTGCCCTGACCTCTGCCTGTTCCTGACTACAAGTTTTAACTGATCCCTTGATGATCTGCACTGGTCTCACTGACCCCTGTGGGTCAGAGGTCAACCATACAAGGAGTACACCAAGAGGAAGTACTCTGGTGGCTCACCTGCAGTGAAGTACAAATCCCTACATAGGGGTTAAAGAGCTAAAACCAGGGGACTGCCAGGATAATGCCCTTAGCATTAGCCCATGTCAAACCTGTTGGTTGATGCAGTGGTTCCACACCCACTGCCTGTAAAACAGTACTGCATGGGGACATTTTTTGATCAGTTCATATTATGATGTTCTCTATTTTCTGAAGCTGAATTTCTGCTGTAGATTTCACAGTAAAATACACAACAAATTGATTGATTAGTCACAGATTGTATGACGGATTTGCCACATATTGCACCCTAAGCATTGCAATGGGTAAAATCCCTACACTACATATTTAAAATCCATACTGTAGTTCAGTTTCCAACATGTGAACACACCCTATCAGTATATTGATAAACTTTCACCTTAATACTAGCATTGATGTGTATGCAGAATCATCAGTTGAGCCCTTGCTATAACTTAATAATGGACTCAAGACCCAATTGAAAACAATGCAATTTTGAGCTGGCTTTAGAGACAGGGTTTATTTCTTATGGGAAGATTAAAGGGGTTGTCCAAGTTATTATTATTTTTTTTATGTTTTAACTAATCAAATGTAAGGGGTTTGCAATTCACTTACTTCATCTGCAGTGGTTCTTTGACCACATGACCTGTGATGTCAGCTTATCTCATTGCTCTGATGATGTTTCATGCACAAGCCTAGGGAGCAGATCTGTGTCTGTGCACGAAACATCACTGTGCTGGCCACAACCCCCTGCACTGCTATCTTCTGCTGTCTGTCCTGTATATCCCCTCCCACTAGATGCTTTAGCAAAGTTTAACCCCTTCTACCATCAGCAGAACAGATTCAGGGTTGGGGCTTTGCTGAGCAGCTGCAGGGCTTCCTCTTCTCCAGCCAGTGAAGAGACAAATGTTGGGCACAGGATCTTCCCTCCTCACCCTACAAACATTGCCTAGTACAAGAACAGACAGGGGGAAGATCCTGTGTGTATCAGCAATGTCATTTTACTGCACAGTTGGAACTTGTAGTCCTACACATGCAACTTGAGTCGGCCAATAGTCAGATATTTCATTCAGGGCAGCAATTTTATTCACTCCCTGTAGAAAAGGAGGAGGGGAAAGGCAGTCTTTGTTGATGCCCACAGATATTCATGAGGTAAACCTCAGAGATTGTTGATACTGTATGTAAACAAAGGGCCAGAACAAAAATAGGGAAATGAGCGTATATTTTTTTTTGCCTAAAACTTGCTTAACTTATGTATATATTGACCATCTGATTTACAGTGCTGTTTATTTTTTTATACATAAGGCCTCTTTCACACAGGCGTCACGGATTCAGTCCGGATGCGTTCCGGAAAATCCGCACGCTTCCGCACCAATCCGCATGCAATCGCAGTCAGTTTTGACTGCGATTGCGTACGTTCCTTCAGTTTTTTCCGTGCGGGTGCGAAGTGTTTTAACCCCTTGACACCCAGCGCCGTACATGTACGGCGCAACAGGACGTGACTTAACGCCCAGCACCGTACATGTACGGCGCGCTGATCGGGCGGGTGCAGGAGCTGCGCCCGCCCGATCAGCGGCGGGGGTCCGGCAGTGCCCAGGTGCTGGACCCCTGGGGAATGCGCCAGCATCGGTGAAAACACCGATGCATTAACCCTTCATGTGCCGCGGTCAGCGCGGCACATGAGGTATGCGCATATTCAGGATGGCGAGCGGGGGGGCCATCGGGTCCCCGCGCTGCTGTGACGGGGACCCGATGGCTTGGATGGCAGCCCGATGCCTTCCTTAGGCATCGTGGCTGCCATCCCTGCGAGCCTGTGCGATCCAGCCCCCTGGATCGCACAGGAAGCAGGCTGTAAGTATTACTGTGAGTAATACACTTACAGCCAATGCATTACAATACAACAGTATTGTAATGCATTGTGCAGGGGATCAGACCCCCAAAAGTTGAAAAAAGGTGAAAAAAAGTTAAAAAATAAAGTTTAAAAAAATAATAATAAAAGTTTCAAGTAAAAAAAAAGAAAAACGCCATTTTCCCCCCAATAAAGTAAAAAAAAAAATTGTTAAAAAAAGAAAAAGTAGGCATATTAGGTATCGCCGCGTCCGTATCGACCGGCTCTATAAAAATGTCACATAATCCATCCCGCCAGGTGAACACGGTAAAAAATAAAAACAGTGCCAAAACAGCCATTTTTTGGTCACCTTCCCCCACAAAAAGTGTAATACTACGCGATCAAAAAGGCGTATTTACCCCAAAATGGTATTAATAAAATCGTCATCTCGTCCCGCAAAAAAATGATACCCTACCTTAGACAAATGTTGTAAAAAAAATGTTAAAAAAACTATGCCAAAATAGCCATTTTTTTCCCTCTTGCCTCACAAAAAGTGTAATAGCAGGTGATGAAAAAGGCGTATTTGACCCAAAATGGTACCAATCAAACCGTCATCTTGTCCTGAAAAAATGATACCCTACCTGAGACAATCGCCCGAAAACTGAAAAAAATATGGCTCTCTGAAAATGGCAACACAAAATAAAGATTTTATTCTGTTCAAAAATGCATCTAATGTGTAAAACTTTCCAAAAATAAAAAAAGTTAGACATATTTGGTATCGCCACGTCCGTAACAACCTGTTCTATAAAAATATCACATGATTTGCCCTCTCTGGTGAATGATGTAAAAAAAATTTAAAAAAACCATGCCAAAACAGCTATTTTTTTCACCTTGACTGACAAAAAGTGTAATACCAAGCGATCAAAAAGTCTTATATACCCCAAAATGGTACCAATGAAAGCATCAGCTCATCCCGCAAAAAATGAGCCCCCACATAAGACAATAACTCAAGAAAATAAAAATCAGTGGCTCCCGCAAACCATTCCATCAAAATCTATGTTGTAAAATCCATATGGCGCTCCTTCTGTTTTGAGTCCTGCCATGTGCCCCCACATCAGTTTACCACAACATATGGGGTGTTGCCGTATTCAGGAGAAAATGGGTAGCAAGTTATGGGGTGCTTTTCTCCTGTTACCCCTTATGAAAATACAAAAAATTTGGGGCTAAAGCAACATTTTATTGGAAGAAATGAAATTTTTCATTTTCACAGCCAAGTGTTTCCAAATTCCGTAAAACACTTAGGGGGTCAAAGTGGTCAGTACCCCCCTTAATATATTTGTTGAAGGTATTAGTTTCCAAAATGGGGTCACTTTTTGAGGGTTTCCACTCTAGGGGTACGTCAGGGTCTCTCAATTACAAAATGGTGCCTAAAAACTATTCTAGCAAAATCTGCCTCCAAAATCCATATGGCGCTCCTTTCCTTCTGACCACTGCCACAAACCCATAGAGACGTTTACCACCACATATGGGGTATTTCTGTAAACTGCAGAATCAGAGCAATGTATATTGAGGTTTAGTTTGCTGTTAACCCTTACTGTGTTGCAAGAAAAAAATTAACATGAATAATCTACCAAAAAAGTGAAATTTTGAAATTTCACCTCCATTTTCCTTTAATTCTTGTGGAACACCTCAAGGGTTAACAAAGTTTGTAACAGCGGTTTTTTATAATTTGAGGGGTGTAGTTTCTAAAATGGGGTCATTTATGGGGGGTTTCATTATGTAAGCCCCTCAAAATCACTTTATATCTGAATTGGTGCTTAAAAAATGGTTTTGGAAAATTTGGTGAAAATTTGAAAAATGGCTTCTAAACTTCTAAGCCCTCTAACGTCCTAAAAAAAGTAAAATGACATTTATAAAATGATGCCAACATAAAGTAGACATATGGGAAATGTAAAATAATAACTATTTGTGGAGGTATTACTATGTATTTTGAAAGTAGAGAAATTGAAATTTGGAAATTTTTCCAAATTTTTGGTAAATTTGGTATTTAAAAAAAAAAAAAATGAAATATTTTGCCAAAAATTTACTACTGTCGTGAAGCACAATATGTGACGAGAAAACAATCTCAGAATGGCATGGATAAGTAAAAGCGTTCCAAAGTTATTACCACATAAAGTGACACGTCAGATTTGCAAAAAATGGCCTGGGCAGAAAGGTGAAAACAGGCCCGGGGTTGAAGGGGTTAATGCGTTTTTCACGCGCGTGATAAAAAACTGAATGTTTACAAACAACATCTCTTAGCAACCATCAGTGAATCACGCATTGCATCCGCACTTGCGCGCGTATGCAATGCGTTATTCACGCAGCCCCATTCACTTCAATGGGGCCAGGGCTGCGTGAAAAACGCAGAATATAGAACATGCTGCGATTTTCACGCAACGGTGAACTGATGCGTGAAAAAATTCACCCATGTGAAAAGCCCCATTGATATGAATGGGTCAGGATTCAGTGCGGGTGCAATGCGTTCGCATCATGCATTGCACCCACGCGGAAATCTCACCCGTGTGAAAGGGGCCTAACATGGACTACCCCTTTAACAAATTACCTATTAAACCTCAATAACGATATATATTGTAATGGATTGTATCCTCTCAGGGGGCGACATCACACAATCTCTTCAAAACACAGGGATTTTCAGGTCCAACTCAATTTTATTGGCACCAGCACACCAAAACAAATCATAAAAATAAACACCTGCCCAGCTAGGCTCTGGCTAAACATAGGTTTTTCCTATCTCACCTTATTACAACGCTGTTCACATTCAGCTTTTGTTGCGGCTTCCCTCAGCCATACGGTTCAGCCGCTTCCTGGCTGTAACCTCCACAAATGGCGCACACACCCGGGGAGAGATTAGTCTACACGTAGCCTGTGGTCCCCTCAGCCCACCTGGCTGAGACCACGACAAGCCTCCCTGGCTTCAACCTCTCTCCGGTTCAGTTCCTCTCCCCAGACTGACACACTGGAGGATTACTTATCCCTCCCAGATTACACCAGCTTGCCTCACCTGCGATCTACTCAGGCCAGAGAAAAACCCTGCCCTGGAATGAGGAGGATTGGAAAGGTCCCACTGCCATCCTACCTTCCCAATCCAAATAAAATCCAGCCCAGTTATTACTAACAAAATAGCTCCAGCAACTAAGTTTCCTGAATCCAGCACTGTCTACCTGGACTTTATCCATCTCACTCAGTTGAGGAACCTGAATGAGATGCACATCCCTTCCAGCTTTACAGTACACATCACCACAATATATACATGATTACAATGAGATTAGCAGTGTGAGTGCACATGCATAAAAGGTGGGTCCCCAGAATCCCTTCCTACTGTCAATCCAAGGAGCCTCAGTGTTTCACTGACTGACTTTGGAATATATTCACAAAGTTACATTTGCTGGTTTCTATCACATTAAATTCATGAATACAATGTAACCGCATTTGTTAACTTCCATTCTTCAGCTTATTTCACATGCATACTGAAAACACCAATTAATAGATTCATAAAAGAATTACATTACTTTATACATGTATCATCCTAGTCATAACATCTGTGTGTTAGTTTTACACTTGCTTAGTTACAAGGCAAATAAGACAGTTCTAAATGGTAACATACTGCATCTCTACTGAAGTGAAGCTGAAACAATATTTCTTGAGTAAGCAATGCAGGTGGCTGAGTCCTGGAAGGCCTTACATTTTGTAACTGGATTTCCTACTTTCTTTTTTTTGGCAACAATGGAAATGTTCAATTTAATGCAACTTGAATAAAATGCTTCTTTGAGGTTTCAGTAAGATAAAAAAAAACAAGTGGCAACCTATGAAATATTTGTCTAACCAATTGTTACCCAACAGTCCAGCCACATGTTTGATCTTCAACTTGGACATTTCCTATCAGATGCTGACAGAGAATATAGTTCATGCTGCATCCTTCCTGGGCTTCCTATTTGGCAATGACTTCTAATTAGAAACGATGGGGGCCGCCAAGGAGAGGTCAGTATTTGTTACAATTGTACACATGCTAGTAACATTTCTATCATCTCCAATCACGTCATTGTTTTAAGTATTTGAAGCAATAGGTAAAACTATATTTACCAAAGGTTTTTATGTAATATTATAGTACAAAGGGTTCAACATATGTTTATTATCACTTAGACAAGGTCCACAAGAAAGAAATGCAAATTAGTCCTATTTTTAACCCCTTCCCGACCAGCGCTGTACATGTACGGCGCTGCGGGAAGTGACTTCCCGACCAGCGCCGTAGTGCTATGGCTGCTCCTGCACCCGCCCGATCAGCGGCGGGGGTCCAGCTGTGCCCAGTAGCCAGACCCCTGCTGTATGCACCGCAATAACCCTTCATATGCCGTGGTCAGTGCTGACAGCGGCACATGCAATGTGGGCGGTTGGAAGAAGTGTCCATCGGGTCCCCGCGCTGCTGCATCCATCGGGTCCCTGCGCTGCTGTGTCCTTTTCACAAAATAATATTTAAAAAATTGTAAAAAATAGTGAAAAAAATAAAAATAGACATATTAGGTATTGCCGCGTCCATATCGACTGGCTCTATAAAAATATCACGTGATCCACCCCACCAGGTGAACGCAATAAAAAAAAAAACTGTGCCAAAACAGCATTTTTTTGGTCACCTTCCCTTACAAAAAGTGTAATAGCAGACGATCAAAAAAGCGTATGTACCCCAAAATGGCACCAATCAAACCGTCGTCTTGTCCTGCAAGTACCGTACCCAATTGCCAGAAAAAAAATAAAAAATATGGCTCTCAGAAAATGGCAACACATGCATTTTATTCTGTTAAAAAATGCATCTAATGTGTAAAACTTTCCAAAAATAAAAATGTTAGACATATTGGGTATTGCCGCGTCCGTAACAACCTGCTCTATAAAAATATTACATGAGATGGCCCCCCAGGTGAATGCTGTAAAAATTTTGTTTTTAAAACTATGCCATAACAACCATTTTTTTCACCTTGCCTCACAAAAAGTGTAATATCAGGCGATCAAAAAGGCGTATTTACCCCAAAATGGTACCAATCAAACCGTCATCTCATCCCGCAGAAATTTAGACCCTACCTGAGACAGCCTCCCAAAAATAAAAAAAATTTGGCTCTCAAAAAATGGCAACACAAAAAAAAGATTTTATTCTGTTCAAAAATGCATCTAACATGTAAAACTTTCCAAAAATAAAAATGGTAGACATATTGGGTATCGCCGCATCCGTAACAACCTGTTCTATAAAAATATCACATGATTTGTCCACTCAGGTGAATGCTGTAAAAAAAATTAAAAATACTATGCCAAAACAGCTATTTTTTCACCTTGACTCACAAAAAGTGTAATACCAAGCGATCAAAAAGTCTTATGTACCCCAAAATGGTACCAATGAAAATGTCACCTCATTCCGCAAAAAATGAGCCCCCACATAAGACAATAACTCAAAAAAATAAAAATCAGTGGCACTCACAAACCAATCCATCAAAATCTGTGCTGCAAAATCCATATGGCGCTCCTTCTGTTCTGAGTCCTGCCATGTGCCCCCACAGCAGTTTACCACCACATATGGGGTGTTGCCGTATTCAGGAGAAAATGAGGAACACATTATGGGGTGCTTTTCTACTTGTGGAAATGAAAAATTTGGGGCTAAAGCAACATTTTATTGGAAGAAATGAAACTTTTCATTTTCACAGCCAAGTGTTTTTAAATTCCTTAAAACGCTTAGGGGGTCAAAGTGGCCAGTACCCCCCTTAATATACTCTTTGAAGGGTGTAGTTTCCAAAATAGGGTCACTTTTTGAGGGTTTCCACTGTAGGGGTACGTCAAGGTCTCTCAATTACAAAATGGTGCCTAAAAACCATTCTAGCAAAATCTGCCTCCAAAATCCGTATGGTGCTCCTTTCCTTCTGACCACTGCTACAAACCCATTGAGAAGTTTACCACCACATATGGGGTATTTCTGTAAACTGCAGAATCAGAGCAATGTATATTGAGGTTTAGTTTGCTGTTAAGGCTACTTTCACACTAGCATTATGGAATTCCAGTATTGAGCTCCATCATAGGGGCTCAATACCGGAATAAAATGCTTCAGTTTTGTCCCCATTCATTGTCAATGGGGGCAAAACTGAATGCTCCTGAAAGCATTCCGTTCCATCTTCAGACCGGAGAGCAAACCGCAACATGCTGCGGTTTGCTCTCCGTACTAGTTACCCGCACCTAAACGGATCCGGAATGACCCCCATTGCAAGTCAATGGGGACGGATCCGTTTGGTGTGGACACACTTGTAAACGGATCCGTCCTCCATTGACTTTCAATAGAGGTTATTCCGGATCCGTTTAAAAGATGCTAAAGATAATACAACCGGATCCTGAATTATGGATCCACAAGGTTGTATTATTCAGTATGGATCCGGCGGGTCCCTTCACCCGCCGGATCTGTACTAACGCTAGTGTGAAATTAGCCTTACCCTTGCTGTTTAGCAAGAAAAAAATTATTAACATGAATAATCTACCAAAAAAGTGAAATTTTGAAATTTCACCTCCAATTTCCATTAATTTTTGTGGAACACCTCAAAAGTTAACAAAGTTTGTAACAGCAGTTTTTTATAATTTGAGGGGTGTAGTTTCTAAAATGGGGTCATTTATGGGTGGTTTCCATTACGTAAGCCACTCAAAATCACTTTATATCTGAATTGGTGCTAAAAAAATGGTTTTGGAAATTTTGTTGAAAATTTGAAAAATGGCTTCTAAATTTTAAGCCTTCTAACGTCCTAAAAAAGTAAAATGACATTTATAAAAGGATGCCAACTAGAGATAAGCGAACATGCTCGTCCGAGCTTGGTGCTCGTTCGAGCATTAGGGTACTCGTAACTGCTAGATGCTCGGACGAGTATCTCGCCATGCTCGAGGAAATGGCAACTTCCGCATCGTGCTTTTTTGGCGCCTAAAAACACAGCCAATCACAAGCCAGGAGACTCTACAGTACACCCAGCACCACGTGGGGCCCTTACATGTCGATAGCAGGGGTTGGCTGGCCTGATCAGGTGACCCTGGAATATACTACCGACTGGCCGCGGCGCTCGGCTCAGATGCCGTCTGGATGTCGTTAGGGATAGAGCTGCTGCCTTTCAGGGACAGTGTTAGGGCCTGCATTTAGTTGTCTGTTAGGCAGGGATCACCCACAAAGAACCCAACAGCCCTTCTAAGACATTTTATTATTTTTTTTGTCACTTGGCTGGCTGGCACTAGTAGTGCAGCTATCGCCATATCTAACCCTGTTATTTTTTTTTTGTTCTATCTCAGTGATACAAATCCTTTGCACACAGCACTGTGGAACCATTCTGTGTGTCACAGTTCAGCACTGACTCACTCCAATCCATATATACTGTCCAGGTGACACTTTCTGTACGTCACACAATACAACCAAGTCATTTGCTACCAATATCATCTACCGCTTGATCCAGAAAATTCTCTGTGTGACATTTGTCTGGGTCACAGACTAAATAGCCACCGTTAAGAGGGTGTCAGTCAGTTCTACCATATTTCCTGCACGTCACGTTCCCAAAAAAAACAAAATATTTAAAAAAAAATTATTAGTTCAGTTGTTTTAGCTCAGTGATACAAATCCATTTTACTCAGCTGCGTGTAACCTTTCTGTGTGTCACAGTTCAACACATTCTTTCCCATCCGTATATACTGTCCAGGTGACACTTTCCGTACGTCACACAATACAACCAAGTCATTTGCTACCAATATTATCTACCGCTTGATCCAGAAAATTCTCTGTGTGACATTTGTCTGGGTCACAGACTAAATAGCCACCGTTAAGAGGGTGTCAGTCAGTTCTACCATATTTCCTGCACGTCACGTTCCCAAAAAAACAAAATATTAAAAAAAAAATTATTAGTTCAGTTGTTTTAGCTCAGTGATACAAATCCATTTTACTCAGCTGCGTGTAACCTTTCTGTGTGTCACAGTTCAGCACATTCGCTCCCATCCGTATATACTGTCCAGGTGACACTTTCTGTACGTCACACAATACAACCAAGTCATTTGCTACCAATATCATCTACCGCTTGATCCAGAAAACTCTCTGTGCGACATTTCTCTGGGTCGCAGACTAAATAGCCACCGTTAACAGGGTGTCAGTCAGTCCTACCATAGTTCCTGCACGTTACGTTCCCAAAAAAACAGAATTGTAAAAAAAATATAAAAAAACAAATATAAAAAGAAAAAAATTATTATTTCAGTTGTTTTAGCTCAGTGATACAATCCATTTTACTCAGCTGCGTGTAACCTTTCTGTGTGTCACAGTTCAACACATTCGCTCCCATCCGTATATACTGTCCAGGTGACACTTTCTGTACGTCACACAATACAACCAAGTCATTTGCTACCAATATCATCTACCGCTTGATCCAGAAAATTCTCTGTGTGACATTTGTCTGGGTCGCAGACTAAATAGCCACCGTTAACAGGGTGTCAGTCAGTTCTACCATATTTCCTGCACGTCATGTTCCCAAAAAAACAAAATATTAAAAAAAAAATTATTTCAGTTGTTTTAGCTCAGTGATACAAATCCATTTTACTCAGCTGCGTGTAACCTTTCTGTGTGTCACAGTTCAGCACATTCGCTCCCATCCGTATATACTGTCCAGGTGACACTTTCTGTACGTCACACAATACAACCAAGTCATTTGCTACCAATATCATCTACCGCTTAATCCAGAAAACTCTCTGTGTGAAATTTCTCTGGGTCGCAGACTAAATAGCCACCGTTAACAGGGTGTCAGTCAGTCCTACCATAGTTCCTGCACGTTACGTTCCCAAAAAAACAAAATTGTAAAAAAAATATAAAAAAACAAATATAAAAAAAAATATATTTTTTCAGTTGTTTTAGCTCAGTGATACAAATCCATTTTACTCAGCTGCGTGTAACCTTTCTGTGTGTCACAGTTCAGCACATTCGCTCCCATCCGTATATACTGTCCAGGTGACACTTTCTGTACGTCACTTAATTCTACCAGACTGAACAAGTTTGTGGGTTTCAGTACACCAGGCCCGTTTAATTTTTTTTTTCTATCATACACTTATATACAAACAATGTTGAACCCCAGGGCTAAGGGTCGAGGACGAGGGCGTGGGCGTGGGCATTCAATTACTGCAGGGGGCAGAGGCCGTGGTCCTGGGCAGGGTGAGACAGTACCTGCTGATGAGGGAGCTGTGGAACGCCCCAGAGTTACACTCCCTAGCTTCGTGTCTCAACTTACAAGGACACGTGGTAGAGGACTGTTGAAACCACAACAGTGCGAACAGCTGATCTCGTGGATTGCGGACAATGCTTCAAGTAATTTGTCCACCAGTCAGTCTTCCACGCAATCCACCCACGTTACCCAAGGGAGCACTCCTCTGGCTCCTCCACCTCAACCTCCTTCCCCCCAGTCTGCCCCCTCCCAGGAAAATTTGGAATGTGATCCGGCATACTCTCAGGAACTGTTTTCTGGACCCTTCCCAGAGTCACAAACCACTTCTCAGGTTGCTGCTGACCTCGTTCCCGATGCCCAAGTTTTCCAACTGTGGCAGTCTGTGGGTGATGATGATGACAATGTTGAGTTAGTGGAAGAAGTTTGTAAAGAGGTGTCAGACGATGAGGAGACACGGTTGTCAGACAGTGGTGAAGTTGTTGTTAGGGGAGGAATTCCGAGGGGGGAGCAGACTGAGGAATCGGAGGATGACGAGGTGACTGACCCAAGCTGGGTTGATATGCCGAGTGAAGACAGTGCTTCTGAGGCGGAGGCGAGTGCTGCACCAGAACAGGTTGTAAGAGGCAGTGGTGTGGCCAGAGGGAGAAGCAGGGCCAGAGCTGGTGCATCAGCAGCAACTGTTTCACGTAGTGAAGCTCCCGTGGCGAGGCCTAGATGTTCGCAAGTCTGGAGGTTCTTTAAAGAAAGTGAGGATGACCGACGGACTGTGGTGTGCAACCTGTGCCACACCAGGATCAGCAGGGGTGCCACCACTACTAGCCTAACCACCACCAGCATGCACAGGCATATGAGTGCTAAACACCCCACTCAATGGAACCAAGGCCGTTCACCACCTCCTGCGGGTAACACCACTGCTCCTTCCCCTGTGTCACTAGCTGCCTCTGCTAGTCAACCCCCTGCGTCACTCGCTGGCCTCTGTTAGTCAACCCCTGCCAGGACCCCGGCACGAGCGCCTCCCGCCGGAAAACCACACCTTCGCCTCAACGATCCTCCAGTGTCCACCAATGTGTCCCAGCGCAGTGTTCAGCTGTCTTTACAGCAGACGCTGGAGCGCAAGAGGAAATACAGTTCCACCCACCCACATGCCCAAGCCCTCAACGTCCACATCTCCAAAATGCTTAGCCTGGAGATGCTGCCCTATAGGCTGGTAGAGACCGAGGCCTTTCGCAATCTCATGGCGGTGGCTGCCCCTCGGTATTCCGTCCCCAGCCGCCACTATTTTTCCCGATGTGCCGTCCCAGCCCTACACCAGCACGTGTCGGAGAACATCATCCGTGCCCTGACCAACGCTGTTTCTGAGAAGGTCCACCCCTAACCACGGACACGTGGACAAGTGCTGCTGGGCAGGGACACTATATCTCACTGACGGCACATTGGGTTAACTTGGTGGAGGCTGGGACCGAGAATGACCCTGGGCCGCTCATGTACTGCCCACACCGAGGATTGCGGGGCCTACCTCGGTCACGGTCTCTCAGACGAACTATGCCTCCTCCTCCTCCTCCGACCCCTCCTCCTCCACCGAATTACCATCCGTGGGCACGGCGCCTTCAGTCGGTAGCTCTAGGCGCAGCAGCACTGCCGTGGGTAAGCGCCAGCAGGCGGTGCTCAAACTGCTGAGCTTAGGTGACAAAAGGCACACCGCCCAAGAGCTGTTACAGGGCATCACGGCGCAGACCAATGTGTGGCTGGGCACCGCTGAACCTCAAGCCAGGCATGGTTGTGTGTGACAACGGGCGTAACCTGGTGGCGGCTCTGCAACTCGGCAGACTGACACATGTGCCATGCCTGGCCCACGTGTTCAA
>ONZH01018081.1:0-44105 GCA_900303285.1 Rhinella marina
ATATGGAGCATGCTGGTATAACCTGGGTATCTCCTGCTATTAATTATATATGTAAGCTGGTATAAGTTACCATCCTTCTGTATATAGTGATATGGACGCATCTGGTATAACCATGGGTTATCTCCTGTATATAATTATATATGTACAGCTGGTATAAGTTAATACATTCTTCTGTATATAGTGATATGGAGCATGCTGGTATAACGCTGGGTATCTCCTGTATATAATTATATATGTACAGCTGTATAAAGTTATACATCTTCTGTATATAGTGATATGGAGCATGCCTGGTATAACCTGGGTATCTCCTGTATATAATTATATATGTACAGCTGGTATAAGTTATACATCTTCTTGTATATAGTGATATGGAGCATGCCTGGTATAACCTGGGTATCTCCTGTATATAATTATATATGTACAGCTGGTATAAGTTTATACATCTTCTGTATATAGTGATATGGAGCATGCTGGTATAACCTGGGTATCTCCTGTATATAATTATATATGTACAGCTGGTATAAGTTATACATCTTCTTGTATATAGTGATATGGAGCATGCTGGTATAACCTGGGTATCTCCTGTATATAATTATATATGTACAGCTGGTATAAGTTATACATCTTCTTGTATATAGTGATATGGAGCATGCTGGTATAACCTGGGTATCTCCTGTATATAATTATATATGTACAGCTGGTATAAGTTATACATCTTCTTGTATATAGTGATATGGAGCATGCTGGTATAACCTGGGTATCTCCTGTATATAATTATATATGTACAGCTGGTATAAGTTATACATCTTCTGTATATAGTGATATGGAGCATGCTGGTATAACCTGGGTATCTCCTGTATATAATTATATATGTACAGCTGGTATAAGTTATACATCTTCTTGTATATAGTGATATGGAGCATGCTGGTATAACCTGGGTATCTCCTGTATATAATTATATATGTACAGCTGGTATAAGTTATACATCTTCTGTATATAGTGATATGGAGCATGCTCGGTATAACGGGTATCTCCTGTATCTAATTATATATGTATAGCTGGTATATAGTTATAACATCTTTTTGTATATAGTGATATGGACCATGCTGGATACTGGGTATCTCTGTATATAATCATATAATGTACAGTCTGGTTATAAGTTATACATCTTCTTGTATCATAGTGATATGGAGCATGCTGGTATAAACCTGGGGTAATCTCCTGTATATAATATATATGTACAGCTGGTATAAGTTATCATCTCTGTATATAGTGATATGGAGCATGCTGTATAACTGGGTATCTCCTGTATATAATTATATATGTACAGCTGGTATAAGTTATACATCTTCTGTAATATAGTGATATGAGCATGCTGGTATAACTGGGTATCTCCTGTATATAATTATATATGTACAGCTGGTATAAGTTATACATCTTCTGTATATAGTGATATGGAGCATGCTGGTATAACTGGGTATCTCCTGTATATAATTATATATGTACAGCTGGTATAAGTTATACATCTTCTGTATATAGTGAATGGAGCATGCTGGTATAACCTGGGTATCTCCTGTATATATTATAATTATGTACAGCTGGTATAAGTTATACATCTTCTGTATATAGTGATATGGAGCATGCTGGTATAACCTGGGTATCTCCTGTATATAATTATATATGTACAGCTGGTATAGTTATACATCTTCTGTATATAGTGATATGGAGCAATGCTGGTATAAACCTGGGTATCTCCTGTATATAATTATATATGTAAGCTGGTATAAGTTATACATCTTCTTGTATATAGTGATATGGAGCATGCTGGTATAAACCTGGGTATCTCCTGTATATAATTATATATGTACAGCTGGTATAAGTTATACATCTTCTGTATATAGTGATATGGAGCATGCTGGTATAACTGGGTATCTCCTGTATATAATTATATATGTAAGCTGGTATATAGTTATACATCTTCTTGTATATAGTGATATGGAGCATGCTGGTATAACCTGGGTATCTCCTGTATTAATTATATATGTACAGCTGGTATAAGTTATACATCTTCTGTATATAGTGATATGGAGCATGCTGGTATAACCTGGGTATCTCCTGTATATAATTATATATGTACAGCTGGTATAAGTTATACATCTTCTGTATATAGTGATATGGAGCATGCTGGTATAACCTGGGTATCTCTGTATATACCTGGTATATCTCCTGTATATAATTATATATGTATAGCTGGTATAAGTTATACATCTTCTGTATATAGTGATATGGAGCATGCTGGTATAACCTGGGTATCTCCTGTATATAATTATATATGTACAGCTGGTATAAGTTATACATCTTCTTGTATATAGTGATATGGAGCATGCTGGTATAACCTGGGTATCTCCTGTATATAATTATATATGTACAGCTGGTATAACCTGAGCACTGTCCATTATACACTTCTCTCTTGGTTGGTTAGCACTTACCACGTCAGTTGAGTTTCCCATTTCTGGGTTCGGACTGGTTTCGGTCAGGGGTCTTTTCCAGGCTGTTGTCAGCACAAATTGATACCTTTGGGGTTTGTAAAGCCATGGAAAGAGTTGTCGGAGGAGGAGACTGGGACGATACGAAGAATATTTAAAAAACTTTGCTTTGTTCTGCAGAAGAGAAAACAATGAAAAAGAGTAAATTAAATTATAATTTTTATCAGCATTATTGATTATTCCTGCTGTTACTCCGCTGCACTGTTATAATTACTGTGTGGCTGCCCCTTTAAGACCTGATCCTTCTCCTGGCGAGTATTGATACTTTGTAACTCCGGGGATTAGCAGTATATCATTTGGCTGGTAACAGATCCGGGATAATTCCTTAACTTGCAGCCTTCATGTCCATTGTATATTCTACGTATAATAAGATACATTATATCACATTGTCTCCGTTACCTGTGGGTTTATTGTCGGAGTCTCCAAAAGTTTGAAGTCAATGTCTGTCTTCATCTTGTGGTTACAAGTGTTAATTGCATTAGTAACGGCGTCCTCCTGGGGGGCACACAGGCTTAACATTGAGCCCCCCAAAAGTACCAGTACCCTGATCCAGCGCTGCATCCCCTGCATCCTCCGGACGGCAGCTCCAGGACTGTGCAGCCTCCTGGACGCGGTCACTGAAGTGTCTGACGACTGACGGGGAGTTCCTGTTTGCTTTGTGGTTTTAGCTATCCTGGCCCGAAAACCAAACACTGGAAAATCAGAAGCCGATGAAAAGTGACCCGTCCTGATTAATCCCAGGATGTTATAGTATCTGATATTTGACACAATTGGATACTTCGTACAAACTGATTTCTTACATTGTGTCTAGGTTCCGCACTTAAAGGAGACACGATGCAAATTCCGGCAGCTGCTTGATCTGGTGATCGGCCGATCTTAGACCCCGAGTGATCCGGGAAATCAGCCACCCGGTACGGGCAAGTGTACCTCAACAGTCAAATAACTGTTTTTAAAAGTGTTAGAAATACCCTAAAAGTACGGATTCTGCTCTGCCGCGAACACTGTACTGGCACACCTCGCTGCGTTCTGCTGAAAGCTCTGCGTACAACATCCGTATATTAGGAAAATTATTTGTAGGGTTTTACTAAAAAATTTATCTAATACAATATACAGAATATATACAGATAACTCTGTGCAGAGATGGAAACACTAATCCATATTCCAGCATCAGCGACATAAAACTAGAAATCCGTAAGAAATGTTCTACTCATCAAACTGTGCTTCTACTTTCGATATTTCCTCCTTTCCTTGCAGCCTCCAGGAATTTGCCATTAGCCGGGAATTTCTCATACATCTCTGTACATTCTTCTCCATACCTCCCAACTTTGTAAAGAGAGAAAGAGGGATAGATTGTGCAGATTTTTTCAGGACTAGGCCACACCCCTAACTCCGCCCACTATACACCTAATCCCACCCAGTCCCCTTACTGCTTCACATAGTAAATATTCACCTGTTATGTGCCCCCAGTAATATGACCAGTTATGTGCCCCCAGTAATATGACCAGGTGTGCCCCCAAGTAATATGCCCACATTGTGCCCCCCTGTGATATGCCCACATTGTGCCCCCAGTAATATGCTAACATTGTGCCCCTCACAGAAAGTAAAAAAAAAAATAAAAACCTTATACTTACCTTCTTCCTAGCAGCAGCATCACCAGCAGGACATCGGCTTCTCTTGTCTGGAGGGGTCGGAGCCAAGGTCGACTGTCAGCCGCCCCCAACCCCCCCCAGACCAGAGGTACAGAGAGCTGCAGGGGGGACGGGAGGGAGGATGTAAGAAGGAGGCAGCCGATTCCGGCTGTCTGCTTCTTCTTGCAACAGGCAACTGCAGCTGCCAGAGACCGGGACATAGCTCCCCCGTATCAGGACAGCGGGAAAGCCACTGCAGTCCGGGACTGTCCCGCTGGATCCGGGACGGTTGGGAGTTATGCTTCTCCAGATCTGAAGCGCTGCCTCTTCACCGTCCACCTCCAGCCGGTTTCTCTCATTTCTACACACTGAAGACATTATAGAAAACAAGCGCTCTGTGTGAGCATTACTGCACAAGATGGAGAACACATAGGCCTGGGTGACCTTCAGACCCTTAAGGGACTCCTCTGACTTCAGATATCTGTCCTGACAGCCTCTGGAGAAGGAAGGTCTCCACAATGGCCTAGTCCTTCACCAAGGCTATCCATATCAATGCCTCGGAGAAAGCAGGGCAGCTTCAGAGAATTCTTCAGATGGCACCGAACTTCCAAGACTCAGTGTAGACATTTGGCTGTGAAATCACATCTGTCATTGAAGGTTTTATCAGCTTCACATTTTGTAGCCAGATCTGGAGTAAGCTCTTTCAGCCAGGTCTTCACAGCAAAGCCAAAAACATGATCTGTAAGTCTTCTCTCCGGATCGCCATCAGGTCTGTCAGTATCTTGTACACTAAGGTGATGGAGAAGGTTGTGGCCTCCAGGGCGTCAGTCAGAGAATAATTTCAGGACATAAGACTCTGACACATCTCAGGTGTCCTCTCCATAGAAGGTCTGCAGAACGTTAGGACATTCCTCCTCATCTAAACTCTGGAATCAAAGGGGTATTCCCATCTCACAAATGTAGTTTGTATAATTAGATATAGTCATACCAGTATTATTTCTAATAGAATGTATTTCTATAAAACTAGCAGAAAGACCCGGCTTCGCCTGGGTATATTTCATCTATTTCATTTAATGTTTCTGTGTGTCGTTGTAGAGAGAAAGTCAATGCAGCTGACAGGAGGTGATTTTTACCTTCATTTTTTTCAATCCCCATTGGCTGCGGAGTGGGAGGGGGCGTGGTTTAACGGGACACGGGGGGGGGGGTGTTAAGTCCTTCATTTCAGGGTGGCCTGAATTATAGGTTAATGCCATGGTAATTTGAAGAAACACAATGGGTAGCAGTGGAAGAAAACATTGCTTTGCGCGGGTGTATTTAATCTATTTCATTTAATGTTTCTGTGTGTCGTTGCAGAGAGAAAGTCATCCTCCCTCCCATCCCTGCAGCTGACAGATGTTGATTTTTACCTTCAATTGTTCAATCTCCATTGGCTGCGGAGTGGGAGGGGTCATGGCCTGACTGAGTCGGGGGATTGACATTGAAAGACCTGGGGCGGGGTTTTAAGTCCTTCTTTTGATGGTGGCCAGAATTACAGGTCGATGCCATGGTAATTTATGAGGACACGCCATGGGTAACAGTGGAAGAAAACATTGCTTTGCACGGGTATATTTAATCTATTTCATTTAATGTTTCTGTATGTTGTTGCAGAAAGAAATCCAACTTCCCTCCCGCCCCTGCAGCTGACAGAAGTTGATTTTTACCTTCATTTTTTCAATCCCCGTTGGCTGCGGAGTGGGAGGGGGCGTGGCCTGACAGAGTCGGAGCGTGGTTTCGCGAGATCTGGGGCGGGGGTCAGAGTGGCATGAATTACAGGTCGATGACATGGTAATTTATGGGGACCCGCAATGGGTAGCAGTGGAAAAAAACATCTTTTATTAGTACTGAATGGTCGTAGTCTAAAATTAGTCAATTTCATCTACGATTTTTGTGTGTCATTGCAGAGAGAAATTCACCCTCCCACCCCTGCAGCTGATTTTTTTCAATCCCCGTTGCCTGCGGAGTGGGATGGGGCGTGGCCTGGCAGAGTTGGGGGTGTGGATTATCAAGATGCTTCAAATGGTTGTAGTCTGAAATTAGTCAATTTCATCTAAAATTTTGTGTGTCATTGCAGAGAGAAATTCACCCTCCCACCCCTGCAGCTGATTTTTTTCAATCCCCGTTGCCTGCGGAGTGGGAGGGGGCGTGGCCTGGCAGAGTTGGGGGTGTGGATTATCAAGATGCTTTGAACGGTTGTAGTCTAAAATTAGTCTATTTCATCTAAAATTTTGTGTGTCATTGCAGAGAGAAATTCACCCTCCCACCCCTGCAGCTGACAGAAGTTTATTTTTCCCTTCATTTTTTCAATCCCTGTTAGCTGCGGAGTAGGAGGGGGCGTGACCTGACACAGTTGGGGGCGTGGCTTAACAAAGCGCTTCGCATAGGTGATTTAATCTATTTCATTTAATGTTTCTGTGTGTTGTTGCAGAATGGCTGCAGAGTGAGAGGGGGCGTGGTCTGACAGAGTTGGGGGCGTGACTTAGCAAGACGATTCAAACAGTTGTAGTCTATAATTAGTCTATTTTATCTAAAATTTTTGTGTGTCGTTGCAGAGAGAAATTCACCCTCCCACTCCTGCAGCAAACAGAAGTTGATTTTTACCTTTATTTTTTCAATCCCTGTTGGCTGCGGAGTGGGAGGGGGCGTGGCCTTACAGAGTCGGGGCATGGCTTAGCAAAGCGCTTCGCATAGGTGCATTTAATCTATTTCATTTAATGTTTCTGTGTGTCGTTGCAGAATGGCTGCGGAGTGAGAGGGGGCGTGGCCTCCCACACACATCAGTCAGGCCGTTGCCCCTGGTTACGACCACCACAGCCATGTAGTAGTGGAGGTCGGCTTGCTCCTTTACAATCCCGATCTGAGGTAACTGCTGTATTGTGAACACACATTGCATGACCATGAGGAGACACATCTTAGGGCACTTTCACATCTGCTTTTTGGACACTATCAGTCCTATACCCCATTGTCAGGATCCATCCAAAACACAGACTATATTAACGGATCCTTCTCCATAGAGATGAATTGATCTTGGAAGTGGATCAGTTTCTCTGCGTTTTGGAAGCGCAGACAAAAATGCTACAACCCTAAGATGTGTCTCCGCATGGTCATACAATGTGCGTTCACAATACAGCAGTTACCTCAGAGCGGGTCTGAACAGGAGCAAGCCGGCCTCCACTACTACATGGGCATGATGGTCGTAACCAGGGGCAACGGCCTGACTGATGTGTGTGGGACAATGGAAATACAAATAGGGAAATCTTCTAAATGGTACATTTTATATAAATACATTCTATTAGTAATAATATTGGTATGGCTATATCTAACTATACAGACTACATCTGTGAGATGGGAATACCCCTTTAACTTGTCAGGAGTTTCCAGTTCAGAAGAATCCGGTCAATAGATTGGGAGTAGTGACGACCACCTTGTCACACCATGGCGCAAACGATTACATTCATCAACTTCTAGAACTTCCCAGAATTCCCTCCGTTGTGCTGTCCTACTAGCTGAGATACCGAGATGACCGTACACCTTGAGGACAACATTTTCAACATCAAAATCCAATGTTCCTACATTGTGGACGATGTGATGCCCTAATGAGACCGTTTCCATTTCTAAAACGCCGTTGTGCTTTCCATAGTGGATACTGGCGTTGTCTACTGGGTAAGGTCAAATCTATTTCATTTAATGTTTCTGTGTGTCGTTGCAGAATGGCTGCGGAGTGAGAGGGGGCGTGGCCTGACAGAGACGGGGCGTGGCTTAGCAAAAGGCTTCGAACGGTTGTAGTCTATAATTAGTCTATTTCATCTAAAATTTTTGTGTGTCGTTGCAGAGAGAAATTCACCCTCCCACCCCTGCAGCAAACAGAAGTTTATTTTTACCTTCATTTTTTCAATTCCCGTTGGCTGCGGAGTGGGAGGGGGCGTGACCTGACAGAGTCGGGGGCGTGGATTAGCAAGACGCTTCGCATGGGTGGATTTAATCTATTTTATTTAATGTTTGTGTGTGTTGTTGCAGAAAGAAAGTCAACCTCCCACCCATCCCTGCAGCTGACAGAAGTTGATTTTTACCTTTATTTTTTCAATCTCTGTTGGCTGCGGAGTGAAAGGGGGTGTGGCCTGACAGAGTTAGGGGTGTGGCTTAGTGAGACCTGGGGCGGGGGTTTTAAGTACTTCTTTTAGGGTGGCCTGAATTAAAGGTCAATACCATGCTTATTTATGAGCCCACGCAATAGGCAGCAGTGGAGGAAAACATCTTTTATTACTACTGAACTGTAGTAATAGAAAAAAACATAAGTTATATTTATGGTAACCGGAATACCTTTAACAGTGTCAGTAAATAGAAATGGATGAGATCCTCAGCTGCTGATAATTACCTGATTGTTATGGAAACCTGCCCTCCCTGTGTGTCTGTGCAGAGAATGGCAGTTGGAGTTTAAAACCAAAGCTCCCAGTTGTAATGTTGGCTAATGGAGATCATATTTTGGGAATATCTCGGGAACGGTACGTCCTAGAGAGATGAGACCTGGTCTAAAACCTTCCCGGACACCTGATGTACCTGTGTGCCGAATTTGGTGAAAATCGGTCCAGTAGTTTGGTCGCGCATAGAGAACAGACAGACAGAAATTCATTTTTATATTATTAAGAGATGTACCGTTTAGAAGATTTCCCTATTTGTATATCCATTGTCCCACACACATCAGTCAGGCCGTTGCCCCTGGTTACGACCACCACAGCCATGTAGTAGTGGAGGTCGGCTTGCTCCTTTACAATCCCGATCTGAGGTAACTGCTGTATTGTGAACACACATTGCATGACCATGAGGAGACACATCTTAGGGCACTTTCACATCTGCTTTTTGGACGCTATCAGTCCTATACCCCATTGTCAGGATCCGTCCAAAACACAGACTATATTAACGGATCCTTCTCCATAGAGATGAATTGATCTTGGAAGTGGATCAGTTTCTCTGCGTTTTGGAAGCGCAGACAAAAATGCTACAACCCTAAGATGTGTCTCCGCATGGTCATACAATGTGCGTTCACAATACAGCAGTTACCTCAGAGCCGGTCTGAACAGGAGCAAGCCGGCCTCCACTACTACATGGGCATGATGGTCGTAACCAGGGGCAACGGCCTGACTGATGTGTGTGGGACAATGGAAATACAAATAGGGAAATCTTCTAAACGGTACATTTTATATAAATACATTCTATTAGTAATAATATTGGTATGGCTATATCTAACTATACAGACTACATCTGTGAGATGGGAATACCCCTTTAACTTGTCAGGAGTTTCCAGTTCAGAAGAATCCGGTCAATAGATTGGGAGTAGTGACGACCACCTTGTCACACCATGGCGCAAACGATTACATTCATCAACTTCTAGAACTTCCCAGAATTCCCTCCGTTGTGCTGTCCTAATAGCTGAGATACCGAGATGACCGTACACCTTGAGGACAACATTTTCAACATCAAAATCCAATGTTCCTACATTGTGGACGATGTGATGCCCTAATGAGACCGTTTCCATTTCTAAAACGCCGTTGTGCTTTCCATAGTGGATACTGGCGTTGTCTACTGGGTAAGGTCAAATCTCGGCCAGCCTGACCTAGCTCGGATAGATGTTGGTTGGTTATACCTTCAGAAGTTTGATAACTATCGCTGTAAATGTCAAGCAGCAGAAATTGCAGCCCTTTCTGAAAATGAAAATATCTGAGAACAACCGGAAAACACTTAGTTGCGCCTTTATTTGAAGCATCTGTTGCCAATCAATATGGCGGGTTCTTTCATGTAGCCCATGTCCATCTGCACAGAACATGGAGCCGGCACGTCCTCACAGAGAATCTCTTTATCAGTCCACACTTCTATAATAGAGAGGTGCCGTCAATGCATGATAGACTCTGCAAAGTTCAGAGGTGACCGAGCGTTAGTAAAAGATGAGGCGAGGGAGACCGCACCGCGCTCCGCACATTGTGCCGCTCTATATCTCAGGAGGTGTGAGATTCATCTTTCTAGCTCTTTGACGCTGTACCCATCTCTCAGAGCGGTCACTGGTTCTTCTTTTTGGCATTGTTGTATGTGGCAGAGTCTAGGTGTCTGGAGGGTGGACCTTCTGCGGCCGACCACTCGTTGTATCGCTGGTGAAAATGAAAGGTATTTATTATGATTTTGATACCCCCCCCCCACCAATTAGACCCTCACAGCACAGCTTTTCTCTCACGTTAGGCAGGTCTACTTGAAACAGCACAGCCTTGCACTGTCTGCCGTGTGGGCCAGAATAGGATGGTCAGCAAGGGACGAATCCAGAGCATGAGGTAGTGGAAGCAAAGGGTCAAACCAGAGGAAAAAATGGCACAAAAAATCCTTCCCCCCCCAACATATATTACATCACCAACATATATTACATCGTCACCATATATTACATCATCAACATATATTACATCACCAGCATATAATACATATATATGATGACAGTATATAATACAGCCTCAGCATATAATACAGTACCGGCATATATTACTTCACCAGCATATAATACATATGGTATATATGATGACAGTATATAATACAGTGCCAGCATATAATACTGTACCTGGGAGGTGAAGGGTCCCGGGAGGCAGAGAAGCTCAGGAGGTGGAGGGGTCTGTTGGTGTAGGGGCCCAGGAGATGGAGGGATGTTTGGGCGGAGGAGCACCAGTTGCAGAGATGTTTGAAGGATGAATATTTCAGGATGAGCCGTCCTCGTGTTCCTCCACCAGCTGATATTGTTGGGCGATGGTTCACCTGATTGTGAGCCTGTTTTGTAGGATGAGGGCCCATATATAAATTGCTATGGGCCCTCCCTCCTTAGTGTCCTGTATGCTATAATGTATACGACCTATAGAAATGGCCCCTTATACATACTCCTTATTAAAGGGGAAGTCCACCTTTATCTAAAAATTCCCACAGCACTTTCTGCACCAAGTGAATAAGACCAGAAACCTGACAACTATTATACTCACCTGTCTGTAGTATTTAGAGGTTGTCATTGCCCTCCTCCTATTCTACAGTCCCAATTAGTAGTCACTCCCGAGCACCAGGAGCCTCTCAGGTGACCTTTCTTGGCCAATCAGTTGCTTTGCTTGCAGGCCTCCTCCTATCAGGATTACAGGGATCCACCAGGTTATATCGCCAATAGTGGAGCACACTCAATTTTGGTATTAAGGAGAATAATGCAATAGATGACTGTGTGGTAAAATTATGAGTAATATTTATTCATATTTACTAGCAATGGTTAAAAATGAAAATAAAGGAAAAAAGTTAAAATACGTAAAAAATATGAAAAAATAAAAAATATGAAAAATAAGTGAGAAGGATACAAAAATGTAAAAAAATATAAAAAATATAAAAAAATAGTGTCAAATAGTAAGTCCTTTTTCGGATATCGTTAAATAAGTGAATATAGTCCAGGTAGTATCCACTTGTTAGACTTGTTGCGTTATATGGTGCTGTGTAGATCAAGTATGTATCAATAAGCAGTCCGGGGGTTGCTGCTATTTAGCTTTGATGTCCACTATTGGTGGAGATATAGTGTATCCACAAATGGTTTAGGTTCAAAATATAACAATCTCAGGTGAGAATGTATATTGGCTGGACGTGGCTTTATCAATCAAAGAACTGCCCACTTCTGGTATACATATAGTTGCAGATAAATCATTTAGACAGATATCTGTCACGCGAGGTCGGCGTCGCGCTCCCTCTGCACGACATCGCCGGACCTCTCCGCCCCCCTAGAGACGAGCAATAGGGAATTGAAGTGCTGGTCTTGTCAGCCAGCACTTCATGAGTTAATTCTCTGTTTGGGTTTAGCCATGTGGTGCTGATCACACCACATGGCTACTTTGCATATTTTTTGGACAGCTTGCTCCGCCTCAGGTCATGTGATGCTGGCCACATCACATGATCCTGGGTGGGCTATTTAAAGATGGCAACTGCCTCACTCAGATGCCTGTGATTAGTTCTACCTTTGACCAGTGCTTGTTACCTTGCCATATTGATCTTGCTATTTGGACTCTGACTCGGATTTTGGACTTAGACTACTCTTCTCTGACCCCTGGTATTTGACGCGATCTCCTGTATTTGACCCGGCTTGTTTACCTTTCTTATATTGTGTTTGTTCCGTCCGTTTGTGTCTATCCCTGTGTTCCCTTCCCTGCCCTGCACTTACTTAGTACAGGGAACGTCTCCAAGTTACGGTGTTGCCGCCTAGGGCTCCTACTGTAAGTAGGCAGGGAAAGAGGTGGGGTTCAGGACAGGGCTCACTCTCCTTGTGTTCCCCCCTGTCGTGACAGAATCACAGGCCGTACCATATGGAGCCGTTGCGGGTTCTCACGGACCAGGTGCAGGGCATGGCGCATATGATCCAGAACCTGGCCGAGAGACTCCAACATCAGGAGCGGCTACAAACTATACCAGTAGCCACTCCCTCCACAGCTAATCCTATTTTAGAACCCCATGTTAAGTTGCCGGATCGATTTTTTGGGGACCGGAAAACTTTCCGTTCCTTTAAGGAGAGCATGAGGTTGTATTTTCGTTTACGTCCACACTCCTCGGGTTCCGAGCAGCAGCGAGTAGGAATCATTATTTCCTTGCTGCAAGGTGATCCGCAGGAGTGGGCCTTTTCGTTACCCCCTGACTCCCCCAGCCTGCAGACTGTGGATGCATTTTTTCAGGCCTTAGGCCTATTATATGAGGAGCCTGACTTAGCTGCTGTAGCTGAGACTCAGCTCAGAGACATTCGGCAGGGTAACCGTCCAGTTGAGGATTACTGTGCTGAGTTTAGAAAGTGGTGTGTTTCCTCTGGATGGAATGACCCAGCTTTGAGAAGCCAGTTTAGGGTGGGGCTGTCTGACCATCTTAAGGATTTATTAGTCAGTTATCCTACTCCTGACACCCTAGAGGCGACCATGACGTTAGCTATTAAACTGGATCGGCGGGTAAGAGAGAGACGGAGGGAACGATCAAGTACTTCTCAAGTTGTTGTCATGCCTGAAACCCCTCTTCTGAGTCCACCTCCTACCAGGGTCCCGGAGGAGCCCATGCAGTTGGGAGGAACTTTGAGAGACCAGAGACGCTTGAAGGGAGCCTGTTTCTACTGCGGTGAAATGAACCACTGGCTCCAACAATGTCCGAAACTTCCGCCCTCTAAGAAATCTTCTGCGGGAAGTAAGGTAACCCCAGCGGTGGTAAGGAAGAAAATTTTAGTACCTATTTCCATTGCATACAATCAATTCAGGGGGTCTGGTAAAGCGTTTGTCGATTCTGGTTCTGCTGCTAATTTTATTGATTTTGACTTTGTGCAGTCTGTGGGTATACCAATGGTTCCTCTAAGTGAGGTGATCCAAATTATCGCTATTGACTCCACCCCCTTGAATAATGGGAGGGTTGAGTTTTGTACTCCTAGTGTGACCCTGACTGTTGGGATTTCTCATTCCGAAAAGTGTATTTTTTGGGTTTTAAAGAATTTACCTGCCGACCTAGTTCTTGGTTTACCTTGGTTACAGGACCACAACCCTGTGATCAATTGGTCGACAGGTGAATTGGAGAAATGGGGTCCTAATTGTGACAAATGTTACAAATCCGTATTGCAGTTGGGAGGTACCACTGAGTCTCTTACATTGCCTGAGTATATCTGTGATTTTTCGGACGTTTTTTCCATGTCCGAGACTGAGTTCCTCCCCCCTCACCGGCAATATGATTGCGCCATCAACATTATTGAGGGGTCCAAGTATCCCAAGGGCCGTATCTATAATCTCTCTACTCCAGAGCGTCAGTCCATGAGGGATTATCTCAAAGAGAGTCTGGCCAAGGGTCACATCCGGTCTTCAGTTTCTCCCATGGGGGCAGGATTTTTCTTTGTTGGCAAAAAGGATGGAGGATTGAGGCCCTGTATTGATTACAGGGAACTCAATAAAATTACTGTTAAAAACAGGTACCCGCTGCCCCTTATTCCTGACTTGTTGAATCAGGTCCAGGGGGCCTGCTGGTTTACTAAACTGGATCTGAAAGGGGCATACAACCTGATCAGAATCCGGGAGGGGGACGAATGGAAAACTGCTTTTAATACCCCGGAGGGTCATTATGAGTACC
Source organism: Rhinella marina (assembly GCA_900303285.1). Lineage (NCBI taxonomy): Eukaryota > Metazoa > Chordata > Amphibia > Anura > Bufonidae > Rhinella > Rhinella marina. The sequence continues at coordinate 14,342 of ONZH01018081.1, forward strand.
TAGTAATGCCCTTCGGGTTAAGTAATGCTCCTGCGGTATTCCAAAATTTCGTCAATGACATTTTTAGACCTTTGATTGGTAGATTTATGATTGTCTATATCGACGACATCCTGATTTTCTCTGCTGACTGGGAGAGTCACGTATCCCACACCAGGCTAGTGATGGAGGTTTTACGTGAAAACAAATTATTTGTTAAAAAAGAGAAGTGTATCTTTGGTGTTCAAGAAGTGGCCTTTTTAGGGTACATTCTTACCCCTTTTTCCTTCAAGATGGACCCAGCGAAGGTACAGGCCATTGTGGACTGGGTGCGACCTTCCTCCTTGAAGGCGCTCCAGCGATTTTTGGGTTTCGCTAATTTTTACCGGAAATTTATCAAGGATTTTTCGGTAATAGCCAAACCCATTACTGATTTGACTCGCAAGGGAGCTGATCTAGTCAATTGGCCTCCTGCAGCTATTGAAGCTTTGATAAGCTAAAGAACTGTTTTGTTAATGCCCCTGTGTTAATCCAGCCTGACCAGAGTAAGCCCTTTGTGGTTGAGGTGGATGCGTCTGAGGATGGTGTGGGGGCAGTACTGTCCCAGGGGTCTTCCACCCTAACTCATCTCAAACCATGCGCCTTCTTCTCCCGCAAGTTCTCTCCTGCCGAGAGAAATTATGACATTGGTAATAGGGAGTTACTAGCAATCAAGTGGGCATTTGAAGAATGGCGTCATTTTTTAGAAGGGGCATTACACCGTATTACGGTCCTCACGAATCATAAGAACCTCATGTTTCTGGAGTCTGCTAAGCGATTGAATCCTAGACAGGCGAGGTGGGCTTTGTTCTTTACTCGCTTTGATTTTTGTGTTACTTTTAGACCCGGAAGCAAGAACATTAAGGCTGACGCCTTATCCCGAAGCTTTCAGGCGTATCAGCCTCCTGACGTCCCTCCTGAGCCCATCCTGCCAGCTGACATCATTGTAGCCGCTACCCTCGTCTGATCTGGCATCTGAAATTTTGGCAGAACAACATCTGGCTCCCACTGGTACCCCCAATGACAAATTATTCGTGCCGATTCATTTGCGTTTGCGACTGCTGGGTGAGTGCCATAACTCTGTTTTGTGTGGACATCCTGGTATCAATGCCACCAAGGAGTTAGTTTCTAGGCATTATTGGTGGCCATCGATTTCCAGAGATGTTCAGGCTTTTGTAACTGCGTGCAATACTTGTGCCAGGTCCAAGAATCCCAAGACACGACCTATGGGCGAGCTACGTCCATTACCCATACCTAGCAGACCATGGTCACATCTGTCCATGGATTTTATCACGGATTTGCCTTGCTCTGAGGGTAAAACTGTGATTTTAGTGGTGGTTGACAGATTCAGTAAAATGTGTCATTTTATTCCATTGTGTAAGTTACCCTCTGCTAAGTTCTTGGCTTCTATATTTATGGACCACATTGTTAAATTGCATGGTATTCCAGAGAATATTGTATCGGACAGGGGTGTTCAGTTTGTATCCAAGTTTTGGAGGGCTTTCTGTCATAAGATTGGTATCTCTTTGTCCTTTTCGTCAGCTTTTCATCCAGAGACCAATGGTCAGACTGAACGTCTGAACCAATCTGTAGAACAATTTCTTAGGTGTTATGTTGCAGATAACCAGCATGTGTGGGCCAGATTCCTGTCTCTGGCCGAGTTCGCGATTAATAACCGTGTGAATTCGTCTTCTGGGGTATCGCCGTTTTTCTGCAACATGGGGTTTCATCCGCGCTTTGGCTCCTTTTCTCCAGCTGCTTCGGTGGTCCCAGAGGCCAACGTTCTCTCTCAGGAACTGTGCACAGTTTGGGCACAGGTTCAGTCGAACCTGGAAAAGGCCCAAGGTATTCAAAAGGTCAAGGCTGATAGGAGACGTTCTAAGAGTGTGGATTTTAAGGTGGGGGACATGGTATGGTTGTCTACAAAAAATCTTCACATGAAGGTACCCTCCTATAAATTTGCGCCGCGCTTCATTGGTCCTTACAGGATCACCAAGGTGATCAATCCTGTGTCTTTCAAGTTATGTTTACCCGACTCCCTTCGTGTTCATAATGTATTTCATATTTCTTTACTCAAACGTTATGTTGCTCCATTGGGTCCTGAGGAACAGTCTCCACCTCCGGTCGAGGTGGCAGGACAAATGGAACACGAGATTGCTAGGATCATTGATGTGAGGAGGGTCCGGAATTCCTTCCAGTACCTCGTACATTGGAAGGGGTTCGGTCCTGAGGACAGGTCTTGGGTACCGTTAACCAGGATGCATGCGGACTCGCTCATCAGGAGGTTCCATCTGCAGCATCCCGATAAGCCTGCTCCCACTAGTAAGGGTCCGGTGGCCCCTCGTGAAGGGGGGGGTACTGTCACGCGAGGTCGGCGTCGCGCTCCCTCTGCACGACATCGCCGGACCTCTCCGCCCCCCTAGAGACGAGCAATAGGGAATTGAAGTGCTGGTCTTGTCAGCCAGCACTTCATGAGTTAATTCTCTGTTTGGGTTTAGCCATGTGGTGCTGATCACACCACATGGCTACTTTGCATATTTTTTGGACAGCTTGCTCCGCCTCAGGTCATGTGATGCTGGCCACATCACATGATCCTGGGTGGGCTATTTAAAGATGGCAACTGCCTCACTCAGATGCCTGTGATTAGTTCTACCTTTGACCAGTGCTTGTTACCTTGCCATATTGATCTTGCTATTTGGACTCTGACTCGGATTTTGGACTTAGACTACTCTTCTCTGACCCCCTGGTATTTGACGCGATCTCCTGTATTTGACCCGGCTTGTTTACCTTTCTTATATTGTGTTTGTTCCGTCCGTTTGTGTCTATCCCTGTGTTCCCTTCCCTGCCCTGCACTTACTTAGTACAGGGAACGTCTCCAAGTTACGGTGTTGCCGCCTAGGGCTCCTACTGTAAGTAGGCAGGGAAAGAGGTGGGGTTCAGGACAGGGCTCACTCTCCCTTGTGTTCCCCCCTGTCGTGACAATATCTGTGCATGTGTACATTACCCATCCAAGGATCGGAGTAGTTGGAGCCGTTCTTCTAATAGCCGTTCCTCCAGTGATGTGCGTGTGTCCCGACTCTGCCTGATGTCTTGTACAGCGCGCGTCTGTACCTGGTTGTGATGATCAGCGCGCGTCTGTGTTAGATCTGTCGGCATATATACGTGGCGTCCCACGTGTAAAAAGTGCGCCAAAATTCAAATTTGAACGGAGTTGCCGAAGCTCTTCTCGATTTTGAGTATCTCTTAAGTGGCGCAGGAAATCTCTTCCTGATAGTGGCAGTTGGGTTCACTAAATGACTTGTAGGGGAAAAGAGAGAATAAAGTCAATTCTTTCTTTAGATCACTGTTATCTCCAGTAGTCTCTTAGTACTCGGATTCATTCAGCAGATATAAACCAGACGCGTTTCGGGGATCTCTGGCTGTCCCCTTTTTCAATGGAATTTTTCACCATTGAAAAAGGGGACAGCCAGAGATCCCCGAAACGCGTCTGGTTTATATCTGCTGAATGAATCCGAGTACTAAGAGACTACTGGAGATAACAGTGATCTAAAGAAAGAATTGACTTTATTCTCTCTTTTCCCCTACAAGTCATTTAGTGAACCCAACTGCCACTATCAGGAAGAGATTTCCTGCGCCACTTAAGAGATACTCAAAATCGAGAAGAGCTTCGGCAACTCCGTTCAAATTTGAATTTTGGCGCACTTTTTACACGTGGGACGCCACGTATATATGCCGACAGATCTAACACAGACGCGCGCTGATCATCACAACCAGGTACAGACGCGCGCTGTACAAGACATCAGGCAGAGTCGGGACACACGCACATCACTGGAGGAACGGCTATTAGAAGAACGGCTCCAACTACTCCGATCCTTGGATGGGTAATGTACACATGCACAGATATCTGTCTAAATGATTTATCTGCAACTATATGTATACCAGAAGTGGGCAGTTCTTTGATTGATAAAGCCACGTCCAGCCAATATACATTCTCACCTGAGATTGTTATTTTTGAACCTAAACCATTTGTGGATACACTATATCTCCACCAATAGTGGACATCAAAGCTAAATAGCAGCAACCCCCGGACTGCTTATTGATACATACTTGATCTACACAGCACCATATAACGCAACAAGTCTAACAAGTGGATACTACCTGGACTATATTCACTTATTTAACGATATCCGAAAAAGGACTTACTATTTGACACTATTTTTTTATATTTTTTATATTTTTTTACATTTTGTATCCTTCTCACTTATTTTTCATATTTTTTATTTTTTCATATTTTTTACGTATTTTAACTTTTTTCCTTTATTTTCATTTTTAACCATTGCTAGTAAATATGAATAAAATATTACTCATAATTTTACCACACAGTCATCTATTGCATTATTCTCCTTAATACCAAAATTGAGTGTGCTCCACTTATATTATCTATTACACATTGAACTCACGATTTTAGGGTTAAATCGCAAGTGAGCAGCACCTCGTATTCTATTAGTCTGTATTGGTGAGCCACTAGATTTACTCATCTTATATCGCCAATAGGATGTCCGATATTTTCAGCCGTTAACTATCGTCTTTTGTGGTTGTTCTATGTGATTTCTACCTTCATTTTACAAATATAATTTGATCCTGAGGATCAAATCTTCCCACCACACAAGGTTAATCCCAAATCTCCTCCACACTTCAACAATATATATACATTCAGGAAGCTGAGATATGGGCTGCTGTATGCAGACACCTCTCAATGAGAACTTCTACCTGCAGATCTGATATGGGAGAGGCCGATAAGTACTGGTATCACACCAACCCATAAACCAGGCTAATAAGTAATAGTTTTGCATTAGTCTTGTGGGCACTGCTCAACTAAACCAGCCTGCCATACAGCAGCCTAAATCTCAGCTTCCAGATAAATAACAGGAAAAAGACATTGGTACCAGTTCGCCATCTTTTCTGCAGATCAGATGGAGGCACAGAAAGCAAACAGTCATGATACCCACCTGCACCCTGGGTGTCCCAGCTCTGCTATTTCGTCTGGTACATTCCTGATGGTTTATAGCTTCTAATATTTTGGTTCTGGTCCGCGACTAGACTGTATACTGTATATTTACACATTAAATTGCTGAGATCCAAAGAATCCGCACTTGGTATGGATTTATAGAAATTTCTTAGTTTTTATTTTTCACTTGCTTCCTAAATCTAAAATTAAGCAACTTTCTAAATCATCTTCTTTAACACTTTCCGTCCAGCTTTCTTCTGCAGATGGTCCTTCACCTCACTGCTGAATCTGACAGCGATCACAGCACTGCTCCTGTGTCTGGTGTCTCTCTCTGCTCTCCCCATCCCTTCTCTCAGTGTTAGAGATAGCGGCAGGGAGGGGGAGGAGGTTGTACACAGCAGATCAGAGTGTGGAAGAAGCACCTATGTCTTCAGGAAAGGCAGATCACCAGGCAGTACTGTCTCAGTGTATAGAGAGTTAGGAGAGCACCCAGTGCACACTCTGCAGCAGTGGCGTAACTACAACTGACTGGGGCCCCACAGCAAATTTTTGAGCGGGCCCCCAACTCACGTGCAACCCCCATTCCTGTGGCTAATCAAGACTGAACTCAAAAACAAGCTGCTCTGCCTGTTTCCTGCAGTGTCCCTGTATATAATGTCATTGTGTAATACTGTTGAGGGGCCCCTGACAATAAAATCTTTTAGTCTTCCTCCTTAGGGGGGGCCCCTTGTGGGTCTGGGCCCCAAAGCAGTCGCTTCCCCTGCTTCCCCTATAGCTACGCCCCTGCTCTGCAGGGGGAACCACACACTCCTCAGCATCAATCTACATCAGTGCAAGGAAGGCAATCTCTTCTGAGTTGTGGAAGGACATATCAGTCCAGGAATGAAGTTTTGTTGAAGTTCTGCAATGATAATGCAAACGTTACGGTATCAATGCAGTTCTGAAATGATAACAGCTGAAGGACCTTTTACCCACTGAGAGTACAGAGGAGAACTGCAGAAGAGACACTCTCCCCCCCAGGGCTATATTATTTTCAACTAGGCACTGGAGGTCCAGTGCCTAGGGTACCACACAGCAGGAAGTGGTGCCAGGAAAGCAACTTTTTTTGTTTTATTTTTATTTTACAAGTTTCTCCCCTCCAGGTAACCAGGTCCTTAGGGGGTATGTGGTGCGCAGGGCCAGCAGTCGGAACAGGCTGCAGACAGTGTGAACTGTGAAGGTAGAGGAGGAGAGAACAGAGCAATTAGTAACATAGTAACATAGTTTATAAGGCCGAAAAAGACATCTGTCCATCCAGTTCGGCCTGTTATCCTACAAGTTGATCCAGAGGAAGGCAAAAAACCCCTGTGAGGTAGAAGCCAATTTTCCTCACTTCCTCAGGTGCAAGGACAAGAAGACCCTGAGTCCAGACCAGGAAGACCCTTAGGGGGTGACTGTAATTAAAAGAAAAAAAGATACGTGACGCCACAAAGCGCATAGAAGGGAAAGGGGGAGCTAGGTTATGCTCACCTTCTAACGTTGTGCAATTCAGGAACAACACTGAAAGAACATGTAGTACTGCAAGGTGAACGAGCTGCAACCAGGTATGGAGCAGGGCATCAGTGATGATCACTGGATAATATATCACGGGTGTAGAAAAAGGACTATAGTTCCCTGGAGCAGGGGGTACCATACTTTGATGTTTGGACATTTGCCTATTTTCCCTATGCAAAGTTAAAACTTCTTACTTTATTTCTCTCGAAAGGGTTAACCTATACTGTTTATTACTGTGTTACTGCATTTTATTTGTATGTTGTGATATACATCTTGTTCGCTGTATTTGCAAGGCTCTGTGGAAAGGGTTAATGAATACTAAGAGACTATTAGGACTTTGAATGAGAAGCTGGTAATTCTCCACAGCTGCCATAGAGTTAAAGAAGACCATGTTTTGGAGGGAAAAAGCCAGACATTGTTTACCACCAAACCCAGACAGACTGACCTTTTGCCTGTCTGGTTGAGCTATGTTTTAATGTCCGAAAAATTGTTTTTGTCTGGAAAAACTGCTGTGTCATTGCCATTGAGTATCATTGAAGATCTAATGTAAGTCTATGAAAGACAGAAAGTGCTACAATGTATCTGTTTGCGCTGAGTTTCTCCACTCCACCCCTCCCACTAGAAGCTTCCAGTCTAGCTAAAACTGTATATAAGGGAGCAGTCAGGGCCCCTAGTGTTCTGCAGTTAGGGATCAGTGTTTGGAGGGAGAGACTCTGCCAGACTACTGAGTGACCACAAGAAGATGCTGAGATGGGGACACTGAGCCACAGACCATGGGTCACCAGCCCTGTGACCAAAGAGCCACTAGGACTACTGAGCTACAGACCGTGGACCTTTGACCTGGGTACCAGCCTTCTGAGAGAGAGAGGGACAGCGTCAAACCAGGAGGAGACTGGAGATGCCGGCCCTATGCCTCGTCTCAGGGAGGAGACTGGAGAAACCAGCCCTATGCCTCGTCTCAGGGAGGAGACTGGAGAAACCAGCCCTATGCCTCGTCTCAGGGAGGAGACTGGAGAAGCCAGCCCTATGCCTTGTCTCAGGCAGGAGACTGGAGAAGCCAGCCCTATGCCTCGTCTCAGGGAGGAGACTGGAGAAGCCAGCCCTATGCCTCGTCTCAGGGAGGAGACTGGGGAAGCCGGCCCTATGCTTCGTCTCAGAGAGGAGACTGGAGAAGCCGGCCCTATGCCTCATCTCAGGGAGGAGACTGGAGAAGCCAGCCCTATGCCTCGTCTCAGGGAGGAGACTGGAGAAGCCAGCCCTATGCCTCGTCTCAGGGAGGAGACTAGGGAAGCCGGCCCTATGCTTCGTCTCAGGGAGGGGACTGGAGAAGCCGGCCCTATGCCTTGTCTCAGGGAGGAGACTGGAGAAGCCAGCCCTATGCTTCGTCTCAGGGAGGGGACTGGAGAAGCCGGCCCTATGCCTCGTCTCAGGGAGGGGACTGGAGAAGCCAGCCCTATGCCTCATCTCAGGGAGGAGACTGGAGAAGCCGGCCCTATGCCTCATCTCAGGGAGGAGACTGGGGAAGCCGGCCCTATGCCTCGCCTGTACTGTTTTGCACCTGAATTCCCCCAGTAAAGAAACACACTGGTTACTGCAGACCCTGACTCTCTGGAATTATTTCCCACCACGCATTACCATTCATTCCGGAGAGCAGCAACACGTGGTGATACCTTGACTGTGGCCGGGGGACCCAGCGTATCGTTGGGGCCTCCCCAAACCCGACCACTGCAGAACCATCGCTGCTGATCTTCCAAATTTATTGAAGCAAGGACACACAGCAACGAGTTTCGATATGGACATCACATCTTCCTCAGGCCATGAAACACGATTTCCACATTGAAACGCCTTGCCATGCAATAAATTTGGAATATCAGCAACGCTGGTTCTTTTTCTGCATCCTTGATACTTTAGAAGGTGAGTCAGACAAAGACAGTGCGCCGCAGCGGCCAGTACCATGCCGGCACCAGGGGAGTTGATTGATTACTGCTGGTGAGTGTATGTGCGTCAGTGCTCCATTTAGGGCTCAGGAAATTAAATAAGACAAGATCTGAGATGTTCTCTTTATCATGGGCTGTCAGTGTTCTGTCTTCACATATTATTAAAGAGGTTGTTCATCCTGGGGGTCTTTTGGGCAGGCTTTCCAAGGCCCCGGACCTGTGGAGATAAGCATGCTTAGATGCTCCTTGCCCCTGGGTTCCAGCTCCCTCACTCCCCTGCTGGCAGTTCTGTCCTCCGATCTTTGAGCATCAACTTCGTGTTTGGCCCCAACAGTGACATATCCCCCATGTGTTAAATGACCAGTGACATGACACTTGGGGACACATCACCACTGTGGGCAGTCATTGGCTGAAGCGACCTCATGACCTGCAACAAACAGGAAGTTGAGACGTGGAGACTGGAGGGAGGAAGCAGCAGCGGGGGAACAAGGGAGCCAGAACGCAGCAGTATGGATTAGGTAAGATTGCTTCACTCCTCAGGTCTGGTGTCCTGGGGGTAGTCTGCCTGAAGCCCCCCCACCTGCCCCCCAGCCAGTGTCCCTCCAACTTTAGTGTCAATGCTCCTGTCCTGTCCAATCCTGCTCCTGTCAGTCTGCAATGGGTGACCGATTGGAATGAGAACAATGAGGCTGGCAAGGGAAATAAGTGGTCAGGGGACAATGCTGCTGCCAGTGGGGGAGGTGTGGTCAGGGAACAATGCTGCTGCCAGTGGGGGAGGTGTGGTCAGGGAACAATTCTGCTGCCAGTGGGGGAGGTGTGGTCAGGGAACAATGCTGCTGCCAGTGGGGGAGGTGTGGTCTGGGAACAATGCTGCTGGGGTGGTATTTTGTGCTGCACTGTGGTATTTATTTGATGGTCTTAGGGAGATATTTTGTGCTTTTTGGTGATATCGGATGGCGCTGGGGAGGTATTTTGAGCTTTATCGTGGCATGTGGCACTTGTGTTCCACTTTTATTTTCTTTCTTAATGGCTTATATAGGGGCATGATCAAGTGAAGCAAACTTCACACCAACTTACATTGTGCTCCATTATGTCTCCATGATCTGTGTGGGTCGGTGGGGTTTGTGTGCCAGGGCTGCTCTGTAATCCTCGTCTGGCCCAATCAGATCCAGCATCACAGTTGCCAACCATCTGTAGATTTACGGACAATCCACAAAAAGACAGTGTTTTCTTCACTTGGGCAGTGCAGGGAGATAAGGAGGCCACTGGCCCATGTCTGCGCTGAGCTAGAAGATCAGAAGTGGAGGGCGAGGTCAGGAGATGTCCCACCACTGCCACCAATGAAAGTGCGGCTTTATTTCCCACGAGATCAGACATTTCAGACGGTGCAGCTCTGCAGCCGGGAGCAAACTCTCTCCTCTGGACTGAAAGATGGGTGTGCGTTGGTGGAGCATTACTGTGTGAGGTGCGTGGCCAGTAGGGAACAGGGGGCAGGGTATGCGGAAAGGGGTTATGCTCCTCAACTGCAATGCTTGTGCTTCATCACAGAGGGACCATTTAATCTGCTGGAGGCACCATAGTGGATTGTTAAACTGCTGGGGGCACGATACTGGATTGTTAATCTGCTGGGGGCACTATAGTGGACTGTTAAGCTGCTGGGGGCACTATAGTGGATTGTTAAACTGCTGGGGGCACTATAGTGGATTGTTAAACTGCTGGGGGCACTATAGTGGACTGTTAATCTGCTGGGGACACTATAGTGGATTGTTAAACTGCTGGGGGCACTATAGTGGATTGTTAATCTGCTGGGGGCACTACAGTGGGCTGTTAATCTGCTGGGGACACTATAGTGGATTGTTAAACTGCTGGGGGCACTATAGTGGACTGTTAAACTGCTGGGGGCACTATAGTGGACTGTTAATCTGCTGGGGGCACTATAGTGGATTGTTAAACTGCTGGGGACACTATAGTGGACTGTTAATCTGCTGGGGGCACTATAGTGGACTGTTAATCTGCTGGGGACACTATAGTGGATTGTTAAACTGCTGGGGGCACGATAGTGGACTGTTAAACTGCTGGGGGCACTATAGTGGATTGTTAAACTGCTGGGGGCACTATAGTGGACTGTTAATCTGCTGGGGGCACTATAGTGGACTGTTAATCTGCTGGAGGCACCATAGTGGACTGTTAATCTGCTGGGGGCACTATATTGGACTATTAATCTGCTGGGGGCACTATAGTGGACTGTTAATCTGCTGGGGGCACTATAGTGGATTGTTAATCTGCTGGGGGCACTATAGTGGACTGTTAAACTGCTGGGGGCACGATAGTGGATTGGTAAACTGCTGTGGGCACTATAGTGGATTGTTAAGCTGCTGGGAGCACTATAGTGGGCTGTTAATTTGCTGGAGGCACTATAGTGGATTGTTAATCTGCTGTGAGCACTATAGTGGATTGTTAATCTGCTGGGGCACGATAGTGGATTGTTAAACTGCTGGGGCACGATAGTGGATTGTTAATCTGCTGGGGACACTATAGTGGACTGTTAATCTGCTGGGGGCACTATAGTGGATTGTTAAAAATGCTGTGGACACTATAGTGGATTGTTAATCTGCTGGGGGGCACTATAGTGGATTGTTAATCTGCTGGGGGCACGATAGTGGATTGTTAAAATGCTGGGGACACTATAGTGGATTGTTAATCTGCTGGGGGCACTATAGTGGACTGTTAATCTGCTGGGGGCACTATAGTGGACTGTTAATCTGCTGGGGACACTATAGTGGACTGTTAATCTGCTTGGGGCACTATAGTGGATTGTTAATCTGCTGGGAGCACTATAGTGGATTGTTAATCTGCTGGGGGCACTATAGTGGATTGTTAAACTGCTGGGGGGCACTATAGTGGATTGTTAAACTGCTGGGGGCACTATAGTGGACTGTTAAATCTGTACTGGGGGCACTATAGTGGACTGTTAATCTGCTGGGGGCACTATAGTGGACTGTTAATGCTGCTGGGGACACTATAGTGGATTGTTAAATGTGCTGGGGGCACTATAGTGGATTGTTTAACTGCTGGGGGCACTATAGTGGGATTGTTAATCTGCTGGGGGCACTATAGTGGACTGTTAATCTGCTGGGGGCACTATAGTGGATTGTTAAACTGCTGGGGGCACTATAGTGGATTGTTAATCTGCTGGGGCACTATAGTGGATTGTTAAACTGCTGGGGACACTATAGTTGGATTGTTAATCTGCTGGGGGCCACTATAGTGGACTGTTAATCTGCTGGGGACACTATAGGGGACTGTTAATCCTGCTGGGGGCACCATAGTGGACTGTTAATCTGCTGGGGGCACTATAGTGGATTGTTAAACTGCTCGGGGGCACTATAGTGGACTGTTAAACTGCTGGGGGCACTATAGTGGATTGTTAATCTGCTGGGGGCACTATAGTGGATTGTTAAACTGCTGGGGACACTATAGTGGATTGTTAATCTGCTGGGGGCACTTCATAGTGGACTGTTAATCTGCTGGGGAGCACTATAGGGGACTGGTTAATCTGCTGGGGCACTATAGTGGACTGTTAATCTGCTGGGGGCACTATAAGTGTACTGTTAATCTGGCTGGGGGCAAGCTATAACGTGGAGTTGTTTAATCTGCTGGGGGCACTATAGTGGATTGTTAAACGCTGGGAGGGACTATAGTGGAATTGTTAATCCTGCTGGGGCACTATAGTGGACTGTTAATCTGCTGGGGATAACAATAGTGGAATTTTGTTTAATTCTGCGGGGCAATATAGTGGACTGTAGGCTGATAGGGGCCTATAACGGGGACTGTTAATCTGCTGGTTGGCACTTATAGTGACTGTTTAATCTGGCTGGGGGCACCATAGTGGACTGTTAATCTGCTGGGGCACTATAGTGGGATTGTTAAACTGCGGGGCACTATAGTTGGATTGTTAAAACTTGCTGGGGCACTAATAGTGGACTGTTTAAACTGCTGGGGCACATAGTGGATTGTTAAACTGCTGGGGCACTATAGTGGACTGTTACTGCTGGGGGCACTGCTGGGGGCACTAATAGTGGACTGTGCTGCTGGGCACTATAGTGGATTGTTACTGCTGGGGCATATATGGATGTTAAACTGCTGGGGGACTATGTTTGTTAACTGCTGGGGGGCACTATAGGTGGATTGTTAATCTGCTGGGGGCACTATAGTGGATTGTTAATCTGCTGGGGCACTAGGGATTGTTAATGCGCTGGGGGCACTATAGTGGATTGTTAAACTGCTGGGGGACTATAAGTGGATTGTTAATTTGCTGGGGGCACTATAGTGGATGTTAAACTGCTGGGGGCACTATCGTGGATGTTAATCTGCTGGGCACTATGTGGATGTTAATCTGCTGGGGCACTATAGTGGACTGTTAACTGCTGGGGGCACTATAGTGGATTGTTAAAGTGCTTGCACTATAGGGATTGTTATCTGCTGGGGGCACTAAGTGGTGTATCTGCTGGGGCACTATAGTGGCTGTTAATCTGCTGGGGGCACTATAGTGGGTTGTTAAATGACTGTGGATTGTTAATCTGCTGGGGCACTATAGTGGACTGTTAAACTGCTGGGGCACTATGTGGATGTTAATCTGCTGGGGGACTATAGTGGATTGTGTAACTGCTGGGGCACTATAGTGGACTGTTAATCTGTGCACTATAGTGGAAAACTGCTGGGGGCACTATAGTGGACTGCTTAATCTGCTGGGGCACTAATAGTGCATTGTTAAACTGCTGGGGGCACTATAGTGGACTGTGCTGGGGGCACTATAGTGGATTGTTAATCTGCTGGGGCACTATATGTGGATGTTAATCTGCTGGGGGCACTATAGTGGACTGTAATCTGCTGGGGCACTATAGTGGACTGTTAATCTGCTGGGGGCACTATAGTGGACTGTTAATCTGCTGGGGGCACTATAGTGGATTGTTAATTGCTTGCTGGGGCACTATAGTGGATTGTTAATCTGCTGGGGGCACTACGTGGGCTGTAATCTGCTGGGGCACTATAGTGGATTGTTAATCTGTGGGGGCACTGTGGATTGTTAACTGCTGGGGGCACCATAGTGGACTGTTAATCTGCTGGGTATGCTGTTACTGCTGAGGGATTGCTAACTGCTGGGGGCACTATAGTGGATGTTAATCTGCTGGGGGCACTATAGTGGATTGTTAACTGCGGGGGCACTATAGTGGACTGTTTAATCTGCTGGGGGGGCACGATAAGCTGGAGTTACTAGTTGTTAATCTGCTGGGGCACTAATACTATAGTGGAAAACTGCTGGGGGCACTATAGTGGATTGTTAAACTGCTGGGGGGCACTATAGGATGTTAAACTGCTGGGGGCAACTATAGTGATTGTTAAATCTGACTGGGGCACTATAGTGGATTGTTAATCTGCTGGGGGCACTATAGTGGAGGCACTATATGTTGTTATAGCTGCTGGGGGCACTGATAGTGGACTAAACTGCTGGGGCACTATAGTGGACTGTTAATCTGCTGGGGGCACGATAGTAACTGTGGAACTGCTAGGGGGCACTATAGTGACTGTTTAATTCTGGGGGCACTATAGTGGACTGTTAATTGCTGGGGGCACACTCTTGCTGTGGGGGCCACTATAGTGGACTGTTAATGCTGGGGGCACTATAGTGGACTGCTGGGGCACTATAGTGTGTGCTGGGGGGCACTATAGTTGGGGCTGGTACAGGTATACTGTTAATCTGCTGGGTAACTATAGTGGACTGCTAAGCTGTTGCTGGGCAGGGACACTATAGGGGCATTATATGGCTAACTATAAACTTATTGTCTTACATATTTACAGTACAGTATTTGGGGGCACTGGGCAGGTCAACGGGCACAGTATTTGGGCAAATAGCAGGATAACACTGTTGGGACACAAGGAGGATGATGGAAATTTGAGGAACGTAAGATGTTTATGTGCTAAAAGAAGTCATCATGGTGGTCTGGACCGCATAGAAAAGACGAGGACGAGAATGTCTACATCAGAGGCGACATCACTGGATGTGAAAGGTATGTTGTGCTGTATCCTCCTGTATGTTTGGTAGTGGTGAATGTAATATCCATCCAACTATGTCTTTAATGGGGGGTTGGGAGGTGGTCGGATGTCTATCAACAATTTTGCACATACACATTTCAGGGCCATTCTCTGCAGATTTGGTCCAATCCCTTCTGCCACTGCTTGTTTACAAACTGCTGCAGCCAATCACCAGTCAGTGGTCTAATGCTGAGGACAGTGACTGGCTGCAGTGGTCCCATGCCACACATCTGCGCACATCACTGGCACTTTACATGCTCGTTATATATGTGTTACATTGTATCCAGTCCAGACAATCCAGTGTGAGCTAAACAGCCTGGACTCCAGACTGAAACATTGTAGTGAACAGGAGAGGACTGTGGTGCTTAGCTCACAGAGGATTGACTGGACTGGATACAAGTGTAACAAACCCTCAGCTGAAGATTTAGGATGAGAAGTGGATAAGACGAGGAAACAACAAAGTATCCATCAGGAATATAGGAGGGACATCACCCTGGTAAGAATGGTTACATTGGGAAGGGATTCTCTACAGTAAGAGCAGACTGCAGAAAACCTTATATCTGAGCTCCTCCACACTCCCTGACCCCAATGGGATTTAGACTGAAACAGAAAAACATTACCAACAGTATTTTTTGAACCTGAGTGATGTGTCTGCTGTTGTGCCCCATGCACCAGAACTCCCCCTCCCCCAACACAGCTCTATCTGTATTACAGACCAAACCGAAGTGTCACAATTGTTTTCTATTAATATGGAGTTTTCCAAAATTGCCCTTTCTGATAAAAGTGGTCATTGAAATAAATGGAAGACATTGAGCTTTTGTATTAAGATATATTGAAAGGGAAGAATCCAGCAGATGTATCAACAGAGACAGTATCAGCAATGCCTGTATGTCCGCAGAGAGTATCACACATCAGGCTGAGATACATTATAAGCAACATAATATCACATGAGCAGACATTGTCTCCAGACGTTTTCTTCTTTTCATATTGAATGGAGATCACACAAATATTTTCTTTACGTTAGAAGTTCGAAGATGCAGCCCAGACAGCTGGCGGAGTAGTTTTCCTTTGGTTTCAGAGCAAAGTTCTGGTTCATATCTGTGATCGGCGATTCTGTATTCACCTTGGCAGGTTCTGCTGTGACCTGAGATAAAGGAATAATCTATAAGAATCACTGCTTACACTGGACCAAACAGAACCAGTACTTTCTCTAAACCAAATACTCCAGAGCTGTACTCATAATTCTACTGCTACAGTTGATGTGTACATACATTACATTACTTATCCTGTACTGATCCTGAGTTACATCCTGTATTATACTCCAGAGCTGCACTCACTATTCTGCTGGTGCAGTCACTGTGTACATACATTACTTATCATGTACTGATCCTGAGTTATATCCTGTATTATACTCCAGAGCTGTACTCACTATTCTGCTGGTGGAGTCACTGTGTACATACATTACTTATCCTGTACTGATCCTGAGTTACATCCTGTATTATACTCAAGAGCTGCACTCACTATTCTGCTGGTGCAGTCACTGTGTACAATCCGGTACTGATCCTGAGTTACATCCTGTATTATACTCCAGAGCTGCACTCACTATTCTGCTGGTGCAGTCACTGTGTACATATATTACTTATCCTGTACTGATCCTGAGTTACATCCTGTATTATACTCCAGAGCTGCACTCACTATTCTGCTGGCAGATTCTCTATAATCTAGGCAGAGGGGCAGTAAGTTTTCCTTCCATCACAGGACTGGGTATTAGTTGGGGTAAAGATTAATTTTCCCAGAATGCCGATCCTCTCTGCAGACACTGAACATGCAGGGATTGTGGGTATCACCAGTCATGTTGTTTCCAGTACATGCAGTAATATTCTACCTTGTCCATGTGAAGCACATGGTATATGACCGCTATGTGCATACAACGACCCCACTGTCAAGTGGAGGGTGGTCAGAGGGGCTCACAATGGCCGACCTCAGCTTCCTCCTTCCATGAACACAGAGTAAAACTTGTTTGTTACCAGTTTGCTGTCATAGCTGATTGGAGTATAACCACCATCAGGTGATTCCACTGCTGCTAGACGTTTAGGAACAGGGACGGAGAAGGTGACGGTCAGCTGAAGACTCAGAAGGAAGATGATGACAAGACCCATCCTGTGTATCCGGCTCTGCTATGTCGTCCGAATCGCTGCTCCGGGGGAATGGTTAATCTGTATTCCTCCTGCGCAGCCGCCCTGGACCCACCGACTATTTACGTTTGGTATTAAGACTCTCGGATTTCATGCTCTGCAGAGAAGACATTTAAAGGATCAGTTCATGTAAACATCTGCAGACGAGTGCACCGTACAGATGGCGTCTCCTCTGCTCACATGAACATTACTGATTCTGAAGGACACGACAAAGATCAGCGTCTTACAATCCTCCACCAGTCATTCTGAGACCTCCAGAGGATGGAGAAGGTAGTCACAGCCCCGCCCCCTGCTGATGACATCACTGATAAAATGACATGAGATCCACACACCTTATACTACAGGAACATCTATTACTGCTGACAACCTGCCTGTATATCCTGTCTGAGAGGTAGTCACAGCCCCGCCCCTGCTGATGACTCACTATATAATGAATGTGATCAGACATGAGATCACACACTTATACTACAGGAAACATCTATTACTGCTGACAACCTGCCTGTATATCCTGTCTGAGAGGTTTGTCACAGCCCCGCCCCTTGCTGATGACATCACTGATATAATGACATGTGATCAGACATGAGATCACACACCTTATACTACAGGAACATCTATTACTGCTGACAACTGCCTGTATCCTGTCTGAGAGGTAGTCACAGCCCGCCCCCTGCTGATGACATCACTGATATAATGACATGTGATCAGACACACCACCTTATACTACAGGAACATCTATTACTGCTGACAACCTGCCTGTTATATCCTGTCTGAGAGGTAGTCACAGCCCGCCCCTGCTGATGACATCACTGATATAATGACATGTGATCAGACATGAGATCCACAAACCTTATACTACAGGAACATCTATTACTGCTGACAACCTGCCTGTATATCCTGTCTGAGAGGTAGTCACAGCCCGCCCCCTGCTGATGGACATCACTGATATAATGACATGTGATCAGACATGAGATCCACACACCTATACTAAGCAGGAACATCTATTACTGCTGACACCTGCTGTATATCCTGTCTGAGGTAGTCACAGCCCGCCCCCTGCTGATGACATCACTGATATAATGACATGTGATCAGACATGAGATCCACAACCTTATACTACAGAACATCTATTACTGCTGACAACCTGCCTGTATATCCTGTCTGAGAGGTAGTCACAGCCCCGCCCCCTGCTGATGACATCACTGATATAATGACATGTGATCAGACATGAGATCCACACACCTTATACTACAGGAACATCTATTACTGCTGACAACCTGCCTGTATATCCTGTCTGAGAGGTAGTCATAGCCCCGCCCCCTGCTGATGACATCACTGATATAATGACATGTGATCAGACATGAGATCCACACACCTTATACTACAGGAACATTATTACTGCTGACAACCTGCCTGTATATCCTGTCTGAGAGGTAGTCACAGCCCCGCCCCCTGCTGATGACATCACTGATATAATGACATGTGATCAGACATGAGATCACACACCTTATACTACAGGAACATCTATTACTGCTGACAACCTGCCTGTATATCCTGTCTGAGAGGTTGTCACAGCCCGCCCTGCTGAAGACATCACTGATATAATGACATGTGATCAGACATGAGATCACACACCTTATACTACAGGAACATCTATTACTGCTGACAACCTGCCTGTATATCCTGTCTGAGAGGTTGTCACAGCCCGCCCCTGCTGATGACATCACTGATATAATGACTGTGATCACACACCTTATACTACAGGAACATCTATTACTGATGACAACCTGCCTGTATAATCCTGTCTGAGAGGTAGTCACAGCTCCCGCCCCCTGCTGATGACATCACTGATATAATGACATGTGATCAGACATGAGATCCACAAACCTTATACTACAGGAACATCTATTACTGCTGACAACTGCTGTATATCCTGTCTGAGAGGTAGTTCCAGCCGCCGCCCCCCTGCTGATGACATCACTGATATAATACATGTGATCAGACATGAGATCCAACACATGTCCTTATACTACAGGAACATCTATTACTGCTGACAACCTGCCTGTATACTCCCTGTCTGAGAGGTAGTCACAGCGCACCGCCCCCTGCTGATGACATCACTGATATAATTGACATGTGATCAGACCATGAGATCCACACACCTTCATACTACAGGAAACATCTATTACTGCTCGACACGCTGCCTGTATATCCTGTCCTGAGAGGTAGTCACAGCCCCGGCCGCCCTGCTGATGACATCAGCTGATATAATGACAGTGATCAGACATGAGATAACACACACCCTTATAACTACAGGAACATCCTATTACTGCTGACAACCTGCCTGTATATCCTGTCTGAGAGGTTGTCACAGCCCCGCCCCTGCTGATGACATCACTGATATAATGACATGTGATCAGACATGAGATCCACAAACCTTATACTACAGGAACATCTATTACTGCTGAACCTGCCTGTATACCTGTCTGAGAGGTAGTCACAGCCCCGCCCCCTGCTTATGACATCACTGATTAATGACATGTGATCAGACATGAGATCACAGCCTATTACTGCTGACCCCTGTATATCCTGGAACACAGCCCCGCCCCCTGATGACATCACTGCTGTTCAGACATGAGATTTATACGGCGAGCCTCCACACAGCTCCACTGCACGGTCTATTAACAACCTGTCATGAAGGATTGATCGTAGATTTAGTCTATTACTGGCGCCTGTCAGAAGTCAGATGACATCACCATCTGAGATCCGCTCTAGTGATGCCGTATATCCTGTCCTTTCTGACATGTAGACATGCAGAACATTCCTGCTGCCTGTACAGAGGTAGTCGCTCATGTCACTGACATGGACATGACATTATACTACAGGAACATCGCTGTTCAATCACAGCGTGCTGATGATGTATAATGACATTGATTTTTTGGGGGTCTGAGAGGTCAGTTGCTCATTGACATGTGATCGCCACAATACTACAGGAACATCTATTACTGCTGACAACCTGCTGTATATCCTGTCTGAGAGGTAGTCACAGCTCCCCCCCTGCTGATGACATCACTGATATTGACATGTGATCAGTGAGAACACACCTTATACTACAGGAACATCTATTACTGCTGACAACCTGCCTGTATATCCTGTCTGAGAGGTAGTCACAGCCCCGCCCCTGCTGATGACATCACTGATTAATGAATGTCAGACATAGATCACACACCTATACACAGCTATACTGAACCCTGTATATCCTGTCTAGAGTAGTCACAGCCCGCCCCCGCTGATGACATCACTGATATAATGACATGTGATCAGACATGAGATCACACACCTATACTACAGGAACATCTATTACTGCTGACAACCTGCCTGTATATCCTTCCACAGCCCCGCCCCCTGCTGAGATTTACATGTGATCAGACATGAGATCACACACCTCATGAACATCTATTACTGCTTGCCTGTAGGAGAGGTAGTCTGCCATCCCTGAGACATAATGAGATGAAACATCATTACTGCTGAAACCTGCTATTACTCGAGATCACTTAGACATCACTTGTTAGACAACCTGCCTTATCCTGTCTGAGAGGTCTCCGCCCCCTGCTGATGTCACTGATACTGTGATCAGACATGTCAATCACTACTCCTGACATTCTGTCTGAGAGGTAGTCACTGCTGAGACCACTGATCTGTGACCACATTATACTACAGAGCGGCGTCTGCCTGTCTGAGAGGTGTCAAAGACAACTAGGTGGAGAGGCAGAAACGAGCAGCATCCTGCTGATGACATTTATAATGCGAGGAGACTGCTGGCAATCCTCCGATTGTCACAACCATCTGCTTCAACGCTACGGTAACATGAAGATTCCGTAATTAGTGGCGGTCAGCCTCTAAGCTGGGTAGCTGCAGATCACACGTGATTGTATCACACGCTATGTTCTTGAAGTGGACCCCCACTAAGCAGTAGCCCTGCAGGCTGTATGTGTGCAAGTTTAGTCCCTTTAGTTTATAATCTTCAGTCTTACTGTTGTAATAAAATAAAAGATAGAAGTAAAGCATTGTTTTTAATAGAGTGGAGCCTAGCTGGAGTCACTGCTGTAAGCACTGCAGCCTTTGTAATATAATACTGTAATACGTCGCAACTGAGGTTTGTTACAGTTGTATCTAGCTTAGACAATCCTGTCTGTTAAAAAACTCCGGCAGCACAAATCTCACTCCTGGCCTACAATGTATCAGTGGAGGTTATAATGTATCAGTGGAGGTTACAATGTATCAGTGGAGGTTACAATGTATCAGTGGAGGTTACAATGTATCAGTGAAGATTATAATGTATCAGTGGAGGTAACACTGTATCAATGGAGGTTATAATGTATCAGCTGAGGTTATAATGTATTAGCGGAGGTTATAATGTATCAGTGGAGGTTATAATGTATCAGTGGAGGTTACAATGTACCAGTGGAGGTTATAATGTATCAGCGGAGGTTATAATGTATCAGTGGAGATTATAATGTATCAGTGGGGGTTACAATGTATCAGTGGAGATTATAATGTATCAGTGAAGGTTACAATGTATCAGTGGAGATTATAATGTATCAGTGGAGGATATAATGTATCAGTGGAGGTTACAATGTATCAGTGGAGATTATAATGTATCAGTGGGGGTTACAATGTATCAGTGGAGATTACAATGTATCTGTGGAGGTTACAATGTATCAGTGGAGATTATAATGTATCAGTGGAGGTTATAATGTATCATTAGAGGTTACAATGTATCAGTGGAGATTAATTGTATCAGTGGAGGTTATAATATCAGAGGTCAGCGAGGTTAGTATCAGTTTACAATGTATCAGTGGGAGCGGAGGTTATAATGTATCAGTGGAGGTTATAAAGTGGAGGTTAACATTTAGAAGTTATAATGTAAGTGAGGTTATAATGTATCAGTGGAGGTCACAATATATAAGTGGAAGTTATAATGTATCAGTGCAGGTTACAATGTATCATTAGAGGTTATAATGTATCAGTGGAGGTTATAATGTATCAGTGGAGGTCACAATATATAAGTGGAAGTTATAATGTATCAGTGGAGGTTACAATGTATCAGTGGAGGTTATAATGTATCAGTGGAGATTATATTGTATCAGTGGAGGTTACAATGTATCAGTGGAGATTATAATGTATCAGTGGAGGATACAATGTATCAGTGGAGGTTACAATGTATCAGTGGAAGTTACAATGTATCAGTGGAGGTTATAATGTATCAGTGGAGGTTATAATGTATCAGTGCAGGTTCATTAGAGGTTATAATGTATCAGTGGGGTTATAATGTATCAGTGGAGTCACAATATAAGTGGATTATAATGTATCAGTGGAGGTTACATGTATGGGAGTGTTTATAATGTTATCAGTGGAGATTATATGTATCAGTGGAGGTTACAATGTATCAGTGGAGATTATAATGTATCAGTGGAGGATATAATGTATCAGTGGAGGTTACAATGTATCAGTGAGTTACAATGTATCAGTGGAGATTACAATGTATCAGTGGAGGTTTATAAATTTCAGTGGAGGTTACAATGTATCAGTGGAGTTACAATGTTCAGCTGAGATTACAATGTATCAGCTGAGGTTATCAGTGGAGGTTACATGTATCAGTGGAGTTACAATGTATCAGTGGAGATTACAATGTATCAGTGGGAGGTTATAATGTATTGAATGGTAGTGAAGGTTACATGTATCAGTGGAGTTGTATTAGTGGAGGTTATAATGTATCAGTGGAGGTTACAGTATATATGTGGAAGTTATAATGTATCAGTGGAGGTTACAATGTATCATTAGATGTTATAATGTATCAGTGGAGATTATATTGTAGCAGTGGAGGTTACAATGTATCAGTGGAGGTTATAATGTATCAATGGAGATTACAATGTATCAATGGAGATTACAATGTATCAGTTGATGTTATAATGTATCAGTGGAGGTTATAATGTATCAGTGGAGGTTACAATGTATCAGTGGAGATTATAATGGATTAGTGGAGGTTAAAATGGATTACTGGAGGCTATGATGTATCAGTGTTGGTTACAATGTATCAGTGGAGGTTACAATGTATCAGTGGAGATTACAATGTATTAGTGGAGGTTACAATGTTTCAGTGGAGATTATAATATATCACTGGAGGGTACAATGTATCAGTGGAGGTTATAATGTGTCAATGGAGATTACAATGTATCAGTGGAGGTTATAATGTATCATGGAGGTTATAATGTATCAGTGAGGTTACAAGTATCATGTTATATCAATGGGAGTTACAATGTATCAGTGGAGGTTATAAATGTATCAGAGGTTTAATTATCGTGAGTTACAATGTATCAATGGAGATACAATGTCAATGGTTATAATGTACAAATGTATCATCAATGTGGAGGTATCAGAATAATGTATCAGTGGAGATTATAATGGATTAGTGGATATATGGATTACTGGAGGTTTAAAGTATCAGTGGAGGTTACATGTATCAGTGGAGGTTATATCAATCAATGGATTAGTGGAGGTTATAATGGATTACTTTACAATGGAGGTTATGAAAGTTTATAATGTATCAGTGGAGGTTATAATGTATCAGTGGAGTTATAATGTATCAGTGTGATTATAATGGAGTAGTGTGAGGTTATAATGTATCAGATTGACAGTGGAGGTTATAATGTAATCAATGGCTGAGGTTATAATGTATTAGTGGAGGTTATAATGTAATGGAAATTAATAATGAATCAGTGGAAGTTATAATGTATCAGTGGGGTTATAATGTATCAGTAATGTATCAGTAGAGGTTATAATGTATCAGCAGAGGTTATAATGTATCAGTGGAGGTTATAATGTATCAGTGGAGGTTATAATGTATCAGTGGAAGTTATAATGTATCAGTGGTGGTTATAATGTATCAGAGCAGTTTATAATGTATCAGTAGAGGTTATAAGTATCAGCGAGGTTAAATCAGTAGTCAGTGGAGGTTATAATTGTATCAGCGGAGGTTATAATGTATCAGTTATAATGGATCAGTTTATGTAACAGTGGTGGTTATAATGTATCAGTAGTAGGTTACAATGTATCAGCGGAGGTTATAATGTATCAGTGGAGTTATAATGTATCAGTGGTGGTATCAGTATAATGTAATCAGTGCAGGTTATAATGTATCAGTAGAGGTTACATGTTATGTATCAGTGGAAGGTATAGTGGGTATATGTAGCAGTGCAGGTTATAATGTATCAGTAGAGGTTATGTATCAGTGGTATATGTATCAGTGAGGTAAGTATCAGTGGAGGTTACCAGTGAGGTTATTGTATCGGGAGTTTATATTGTATCAGTGGAGGTTACAATGTATCAGTGTATTCGTATGGAGGTTATAATGTATCAGTGGGAGGTTATAATTATCAGTGTGGAGGTTACAAGGTATCAGTCTTGAGTCCAGATTGTTCTAGGACTGAATACAACGGTTACAAACCCTCAGCTCTTAGAGCAAAACTAAACTTCTGTTCACATCACGTCTGATCCTTCAATGTCTTCAGTGTGAGAGAAGAAGCAAGAAAGGGAACAGACAGAAGAGCTTTCTGACTGCTGATGGCTCTGAGGCTGTCACTTCCTGCTGGGAGAGAGGAAGAGAGAGCTGCTTTATTAACAATCCTCCCAGAGAGTGGATTACATGGCGACTCCAGATTCCGCACTCTGTGAAATATTCACAAATACAAGAAATGATGAAGGAACATCAGGGGGAGTGGGGACTATTTTCTATTGTTCTTGGAGAAATTGATTTCTCTACGACCCTCAGCAATCAGCTGTAATCTGTGGTGTTTCTCTGCAGCGCCCCCCACAGGTTAAATGCAGCATTACACTGTGTTTATCAGCGTTAGTTCCTGGAGAGCGCGACGCAATCTTCTAGTACCAGGAGGCGGAAAATGTGATTTATCTGAAGATCAGCAGAACGATCAGGTGAAAGGCGATTAAAAGTGGGAAAGCCACGGAAATATACAAAGTAAACAGCTGCCGATCATGGAGTCTTGAGGTGCAAGCGCTTCACTTGTCACAGAGGCATTCCCTCCAGGTTCACCCTGCGTCATCTGGTGAAAAATGGTAAAGAATAATGTGAGAGAATCAAACAAATATAACAATAATTATATTGGCAATTATAATAACACTAAAAATGAATAAAATAAATCTGATGAGGAAACTGATAATGATGGTTATAATAATAATGATAATAATAATAAAGGGGTTCCCCAACCTCTATGAAAGCTACTGTATGTGCTTTTTGTGTCGCTCCTTCTGCTAAAATAAAAAAACAGTCCAGTTCCCCCATCGTTCTGCCCTCAGTCCTCCATAATGACAAAGTGAGAACAGAATTTTAAAAATGTTTGTAAATTTATTAAAGGGGAAAATCTAAAGTTTGGCTGGACATAAGTATTCAGCCCCTCTGCTATGACACTTGACATTCAGCTCTGGTTCCTCTCATTTCTCTGGATCATCTCTGAGATGTTTCTCCACCTTGATTGAAGTCACCTGTGGTAAAGATCTCACAGCTGACAATGCATCAGAGCAAAGACCAAGCCATGAGGAGGAGAGAACTGCCTGTAGAGCCCAGAGACAGGATTGTGTGCAGGCTCAGATCTGGAGAAGGGGACAAAAATGTCTGCTGCACTGAAAGTTCCCAGGAGCACAGAGGTCTCCATAATTCTTACATGGAAGAAGAAGAACCTGGACTCTTCATAGAGCTATCGACCCCCAAAACTAAGTAATCGGGGAGAAGGACCCTGGTAACAGAGGTGACCAAGAACCCAGTGGTCACTGTGGCCAAGCTCCAGAGATCCTGTGTGCAGATGGGAGAAACTTCCAGAAGGTCGACGATCACTGCAGCCTCCACCAATCTGGGCTTTTTGGCAGAGAAAGAAGCCTCTTCTCAATAATGTCTGGAGGAGACCAGGCGCCGCTCATCCCCTGCCCAATACCATCCCTACAGTGAAGCATGGTGGGGGCAGCATCATGTGTGGAGGAGACCAGGCGCCGCTCATCTCCTGTCCAATACCATCCCTACAGTGAAGCATGGTGGTGGCAGCATCATGTCTGGAGGAGACCAGGCGCCGCTCATCTCCTGCCCAATACCATCCCTACAGTGAAGCATGGTGGTGGCAGCATCATGTCTGGAGGAGACCAGGCGCCGCTCATCACCTGCCCAATACCATCCCTACAGTGAAGCATGGTGGAGACAGCATCATGTGTGGGGGAGACCAGGCACCGCTCATCTCCCTGCCCAATACCATCCCTACAGTGAAGCATGGTGGTGGCAGCATCATGTCTGGAGGAGACCAGGCGCCGCTCATGCACCTGCCCAATACCATCCCTACAGTTGAAGCATGGTGGTGGCAGCATCATGTCTGGAGGAGACCAGGCACCACTCATCTCCTGTCCAATACCATCCCTACAGTGAAGCATGGTGGTGGCAGCATCAATGTCTGGAGGAGACCAGGCGCCGCTCATCTCCTGCCCAATACCATCCCTACAGTGAAGCATGGTGGAGGCAGCATCATGTCTGGAGGAGACCAGGCACCACTCATCTCCTGTCCAATACCATCCCTACCAGTGAAGCCTGGTGGTGGCAGCATCATGTCTGGAGAAGACCAGGCGCCGCTCATCACCTGCCCAATACCATCCCTACAGTGAAGGCCTGGTGGTGGCAGCATCATGTCTGGAGGAGACCAGGCGCCGCTCATCTCCTGTCCAATACCATCCCTACAGTGAAAGCCTGGTGGGTGGCAGCATCATAGTCTGGAGGAGACCAGGCGCCGCTCATCTCCTGTCCAATACCATCCCTACAGTGAAGCATGGTGGTGGCAGCATCATGTCTGGAGGAGACCAGGCGCCGCTCATCTCCTGTCCAATACCATCCCTACAGTGAAGCATGGTGGTGGCAGCATCATGTCTGGAGGAGACCAGGCGCCGCTCATCTCCTGTCCAATACCATCCCTACAGTGAAGCATGGTGGTGGCAGCATCATGTCTGGAGGAGACCAGGCACCGCTCATCTCCTGTCCAATACCATCCCTACAGTGAAGCCTGGTGGCAGCATCATGTCTGGAGGAGACCAGGCGCCGCTCATCTCCTGCCTAATACCATCCCTACAGTGAAGCCTGGAGGGGGCAGCCTCATATTGGGGGGAGAGGGAGACTGGTCAGGGTGGAGGGAAAGCGGAATCAAGCAAAGTCCAGAGATATTCTTAATGAGAACCTGATCCAGAGATCTAGACCTCAGACTGGGCTGAAGGTTCTCCTTCCAACAAGACAATGACCCGAAGCACACAACATAGGAGAGTGTGGGTTGGTTCACATCACGTCGCTACAAAAAAAAAAAGGATACAAAAAATGTAGCACCTGATGTTTTTGTATCCTGTAGAGTACGGTAAAAAAAACAATATATATATATATTTTTTACAATGGGATTCTACGGAGAATGGATGCCACTTTTTATATACATTAATAGGATGGGAAAAACGTCATGTAAACCCACCCTTAAAGGGGTTATCTGAAAATTAAGAAAATGAAAATACTTAAATATTACTTTATTATGAATACTGTATATTCCCAAATACCTTTCATTAGTTATAATGTCTTGTTTTGTCTCCGGAGAAATCATCAGGGGAAACAAAATGTCCGCCGTCCTATTAGTACACACAGAACCCGTCCTAATCACACAGGAGGACAAGTTACTTCACAACACTGAGGTAAAGAGCTGCCTCATCCTCCTCTCCTACTAGTCAGGGATTATGGTCCTGAATACAGTTTAATATGATATTCAACTGAATCTTTGTGGGAATGGAGTGGGGGAGGTGGGGGAATGAGCAGCAGCACTTGTCTCCATTACCACAGTCTGTCCTGTCCATCCTCTCTGCACTTCATGTCTCCTCATGGACTCCATTCCTACAGAGATTCAGCTAAAGATCTGATCATCTGTATTCAGGACCATAATCCCTGACAAGCACAGCAGAAAGGATGAGTTAAAGGGGCTGAAGATTATGTCCTGAGTAAAGGGGCTGAAGACTTATGTCCTGAGTAAAGGGCTGAAGACTTATGTCCTGAGTAAAGGGGCTGAAGACTTATGTCCTGAGTAAAGGGGCTGAAGACTTATGTCCTGAGTAAAGGGGCTGAAGACTTATGTCTGAGTAAAGGGGCTGAAGACTTATGTCCTGAGTAAAGGGGCTGAAGACTTATGTCCTGAGTAAAGGGGCTGAAGACTTATGTCCTGAGTAAAGGGGCTGAAGACTTATGTCCTGAGTAAAGGGGCTGAAGACTTATGTCCTGAGTAAAGGGGCTGAAGACTTATGTCCTGAGTAAAGGGGCTGAAGACTTATGTCCTGAGTAAAGGGGCTGAAGACTTATGTCCTGAGTAAAGGGGCTGAAGACTTATGTCCTGAGTAAAGGGGCTGAAGACTTATGTCCTGAGTAAAGGGGCTGAAGACTTATGTCCTGAGTAAAGGGGCTGAAGACTTATGTCCTGAGTAAAGGGGCTGAAGACTTATGTCCTGAGTAAAGGGGCTGAAGACTTATGTCCTGAGTAAAGGGGCTGAAGACTTATGTCCTGAGTAAAGGGGCTGAAGACTTATGTCCTGAGTAAAGGGGCTGAAGACTTATGTCCTGAGTAAAGGGGCTGAAGACTTATGTCCTGAGTAAAGGGGCTGAAGACTTATGTCCTGAGTAAAGGGGCTGAAGACTTATGTCCCTGAGTAAAGGGGCTGAAGACTTATGTCCTGAGTAAAGGGGCTGAAGACTTATGTCCTGAGTAAAGGGGCTGAAGACTTATGTCCTGAGTAAAGGGGCTGAAGACTTATGTCCTGAGTAAAGGGGCTGAAGACTTATGTCCTGAGTAAAAGGGGCTGAAGACTTATGTCCTGAGTAAAGGGGCTGAAGACTTATGTCCTGAGTAAAGGGGCTGAAGACTTATGTCCTGAGTAAAGGGGCTGAAGACTTATGTCCTGAGTAAAGGGGCTGAAGACTTATGTCCTGAGTAAAGGGGCTGAAGACTTATGTCCTGAGTAAAGGGGCTGAAGACTTATGTCCTGAGTAAAGGGGCTGAAGACTTATGTCCTGAGTAAAGGGGCTGAAGACTTATGTCCTGAGTAAAGGGGCTGAAGACTTATGTCCTGAGTAAAGGGGCTGAAGACTTATGTCCTGAGTAAAGGGGCTGAAGACTTATGTCCTGAGTAAAGGGGCTGAAGACTTATGTCCTGAGTAAAGGGGCTGAAGACTTATGTCCTGAGTAAAGGGGCTGAAGACTTATGTCCTGAGTAAAGGGGCTGAAGACTTATGTCCTGAGTAAAGGGGCTGAAGACTTATGTCCTGAGTAAAGGGGCTGAAGACTTATGTCCTGAGTAAAGGGGCTGAAGACTTATGTCCTGAGTAAAGGGGCTGAAGACTTATGTCCTGAGTAAAGGGGCTGAAGACTTATGTCCTGAGTAAAGGGGCTGAAGACTTATGTCCTGAGTAAAGGGGCTGAAGACTTATGTCCCGAGTAAAGGGGCTGAAGACTTATGTCCTGAGTAAAGGGGCTGAAGACTTATGTCCTGAGTAAAGGGGCTGAAGACTTATGTCCTGAGTAAAGGGGCTGAAGACTTATGTCCCTGAGTAAAGGGGCTGAAGACTTATGTCCTGAGTAAAGGGGCTGAAGACTTATGTCCTGAGTAAAGGGGCTGAAGACTTATGTCCTGAGTAAAGGGGCTGAAGACTTATGTCCTGAGTAAAGGGGCTGAAGACTTATGTCCTGAGTAAAGGGGCTGAAGACTTATGTCTGAGTAAAGGGCTGAAGACTTATGTCCGAGTAAAGGGGCTGAAGACTTATGTCCTGAGTAAAGGGGCTGAAGACTTATGTCCTGAGTAAAGGGGCTGAAGACTTATGTCCTGAGTAAAGGGGCTGAAGACCCGAGTAAAGGGGCTGAAGACT